>CAKNXH010063917.1:0-41993 GCA_932178445.1 Andricus quercusramuli
CAATAATAAATGTAAATCCCTTTGTGAACCGCTTTTAATCGTCCTTTTTCCGAAAAAATCCCCTTTTCTTACCTAAAATTGAACTAATCAATGGCTGTGATCCCTGTAATTGATGAAGACTGCTCATTAAACTTCTTTAATATAATATTTTATTTTTCAGGATGGAGGTACATGATATCAAAAGATGATAATAATACAAATCTTAAAAATTCCAACAGAAAGGTGCACGGACAAGGTGAAGAAGGTGTCAAGAAATGCCGACTAGAAGTTGCTCAAGAACCGTCGATTGATGATATGACTGCACATATGGCAAGTTTGTCATCGTATGGAAATGACGGTATATTCATTCGCAATATTTACATATATTTATTGAATTAGAGAAAATAATTTCGTGGGAATCAGTGAAACAGTTTATACTTTCACTGGAAATGGAAACATTTTCAATTATTTCTTTTTACAGATATATCTCTTTTCCACTTTTAAATCTATCTAAATTTCTCGGAAACTGTTTTTATTGGATAAAATAGAAATATATTCTAATAATTGTGTATTCTTTTTTACTATTATGAAAAAATTGTAAGCTCACTCGCTACAAAGTTGTGAAAAATCTCACATGAAACTTTAAATATTTACGACAACAAGACGTGATAGAAAATCCAGGATTTTATCGCGCTGGTAAATCAGAAAAAGTTGCTAAAAGTCTAGGAGGTACAATTGTTTGAAGTCAATTAGAAAAAGGCCTGAAAAGAAACTGAATTTTTATTTCAAGTATGGAATTTTTTATACACATAATATATATTATGATACAAAAGAATAATGAAGACATTCCTATGTGATGTGTAATAAAAATTTTTAACCTAGTTTAGTTCATGCAAGAAAGTATACAAAAATGAAATTTTGAATTATTTTATCCATGTGTAAAAGTGTGTACAATTATTCGAGAATAGTATAGTATGCGCCGAGGCGTATGATAAGGGTCTTTACGCGACAAGCGGCAATGCTCGCAGGACGATCGAAGCCAAGGCGAGATAAGTCCTGCAAGCATTGTAAGCGAGTCTCGTGAAGTTTCGAATTGAGCTCATTGACACATATATTATTTTGTTTGTGACCCCGGTACATTAACGCGTTTTTATGCGACAGCGTATAGTATCGTAATGTTGTACATTACGATACAGCGGAGTGTAATGTGAAGAGTGATCTTCCGCTGTATCGTAATGTACAACATTACGATACTATACGCTATCGCATAAAAACGCGTTAATGCACCGGGCTCACATAAAATGTTATTTCTTATTCTTCTATCTTATCTTATTTAGCACGCAAAGAATCAGGAGTTGAATTTTCAAAAATAATTTCGCAAAGACTTCTCGCTATTTTGAGATCTTGCAAGAACAATTTGAAAATCATTCTGTCCGTAAGGGGAAAATATTCCACAGTTTTTCGTCTTTTTTGACTTAGTTCAACAGTGGCCGCCATAAATAACGAACGAATGCAAAATTTCGTTCTATTTTTTTTAGGATATCCTAAAGATGTCTTTTAGACGTCCAAAAGCTGTCTAAACATTTTTTTTCTTGCATTTTATAGGAGGAATATAGCAATACTTAATTCAATATATTATTGCGCTCCTTATATTAATTTTGAATACACAGTGTATACCGAATATTTTTGGTGTGGCATATCAAAATCAATCTATTATATTTTAATCTATTATATCAAAATCAATTTAACTTCAGTTGAAAAATGTCAACATTTTTTATCCTTATTATTAAGCTAAAATAATTATTCAGGCGCAGAAATGACGTATGTAAATTTCTAAAACATAATTTTTGGAAAAACAACCCACAGAAATATCTGCTGTAAAACACAAATATTTATTTCCCAATGGAATGGGAGATGGTCTCAAAGAATGATTAAAATGGCTTCTAAGATCTACGTTTACAAAACTTAGTCTGAATATTTTGAAAGCACCTATTTTGCTAAAATTATTTTTGATAAGTTTTTACATAACAATATACGAAAATTATTTCTTTCATTTTCTCAGATTTCAGACGTTTTAATTTTCCAGGAAAATGAAATGAAAGTAGGTTTTCAAATTTTGGATCAATGTTGGTTCGAAAATTTATCTTTGAAATGAACTATTTTGTAAATGCAAAGAGATAGATTATATAATTCTGGACGCCTTCAGACGTCTTACAGACGTCTCTAAGATATCCTAGCGTATTTGAATCACGTGTTTCCTCTGTACTTTACTTACAGCGGCCACCGTTGAGTAAACACAAAATAATAGTAAAGTTTTATAAAAATATACTGTAATATGCATAATATATTAACAGGTTGTCTAGTGGACCGGCAAATCGGTAAATATCCGGAAATTTTATTTAACCAGGAAAAACCCGAGAATTTATTTAGGATCGGGAATTTTCTTCTGTTATCGAAAAATCTACCTTTTTCTACTTTATCTTCTCTTTATTGTTTATTCGAGAATCAGAGAGAGGAAAATCTCAAAGTTTAATGTACGATACCATCAAAGTTAATTGATATTCGATTACATTTACGCATATAAAAGTAATACTGTAAAGTACCGATCTTAAGTTTTTTTTAAATTTTAGTTTTATGAATTGAAATTTGTTCTCCCAAATAGGTTGAAAGCTTCAGAATTCATTTCTTTTGGTAGAAAATTTGATTATTTTGTGGCAAATTTGTCTTTTTGTGCAATTCAACTAGTTTGTTCAATATCAACTTTTTTGTTAAAAATTCAGAATTTCGGATAAAAAAATAAAATTCTTGGACGAAAATTTATCTTTTTGGACTAAAAAGTCGTCTCTTTTCGTAGAAATTTAATCTTTTTTGTTTCAACGTGCAACTGTTTTTTGGTAAAAAATTAATGTAACGATTTGGCTGAATTTTTTTTCTTTCTTCACTGAAATATCTTTCTTGGTAAAAATTCAACTTTTTGTAGAAAATTTGTCTTTGTTTTAAACGTTTAGTTTGTAGGTTTAAGGTTCAAATCTTTTGTTAAAAATTCGTCTCTAGCAAGAAAAAAGACTTTTTAATAAAATTGTTGAATTTCCAACAAAATAATTCAGTTTTTGAACAAATAATATAATTTTTAATCAAAAATAGGAATTCTCTACCGTAAATATAATAGTAGACTTTTTGACGAAAAAGAAAATTACTTTCAACCAAGAATAGATAGATTTTCTTATTGGGTTCTCTTGATTCAGTTCGCTCTTAAGTTTAAAAAATTGACGCGAATAAGGAATAAAAATCTATCTACTGATAAAAAAATATTTTTTTAAGGCCAGACATAAACATTTTTTAATTCTGTTCATCTATTTTTCAATCTTTGATCCTCTTGAATTTTTATCTAGTGTATTTTCAATCAGAAGAAAGTACTGAAGTGTTCAACGCTTTTTTTTAAAGCTAGCTAAAAAAAATTGTTTTTTAAATTAGTAAAAATTTTGCTTAAGAAAAGACGCTACTATTAGAGGGAAATCTCGTTTGATATTCACGACATAACCATATCATATAAAAAAGTTTTTAATAATACATGTACACCCATTTCAATCGTCCTTTTTTAAAAAAAATCCCTTTTTCTTACCCAAGATTGAACTACTAAATCGCTGTGAACCCTGTAATTTATAAAGACTGTCAAACCATCCTTTTTAATATAACATTTTATCTTGTAGGATGGAGGAATATGATATCAAAAGATGATGATAATACAACTCTTAACCGTCTAAAAAGAAAGGTGCATGAACGAGGTGAAGAAGGTATGAAGAAATGCCGACTAGAAATTAATCAAGAACCGCCGATTGATGATATGACTGCACGGATGGAAAGTTTGTCATCGTATGGAAATGACGGTATATTCATTTGTAATATTGACATATATCTATTGGATTAGAGAAAATAATTTCGTGGGAATCAGTGAAACAGTTTATACTTTCACTGGAAATAGAAACATTTTTCATTTTTTTTTACATATAAATCTGGTATTGAATTCCCAATATCAGAAATACAATTTTCAAAATATCTGTAACTTAAATTTTAAGGATATAGAAGTTTTCCTTCTCTTTTTCACTTTTAAAACTATCTAAATTCCTCGGAAACTTTTTGACAGGATTGAATACAGATATATAATAATAAATTTTTTTAACTTAGTTCAGTTTATACAAAAAAGTACAAAATGTGTACAATTGTCCGAGAAAAACTTATTTCTCATTCTTGTATCTTATCTTATTTAGCACATAAATAACTAGGATTTCACTTTTTGTTTACTAATTTCGCAAAGACTTCTAGCTATTTTGAGATCTTGCAAGAAGAATTTGAAAACCATTCCGTTCGTCAGAAGGGAAAAATATTTATTCGTTTTTCGTCTATTTTAACTTTCTTCAACAGTGGCCGCCATAAATAGTGTACGTCAAAAAGCTGTTTGTACATTTTTGTTCCTGGATTTTATAGGATTTAATATATTATTCAATATATTATTGCGCTTCTTATATTTATTTTGAATACATATATATGTATATATATATATATATATATATACATTAATTTTTAAAACATGATTTTTAGAAAAACAATTCACAAAAATATCTGCTGTAAAACAAAAATATTTATTTTCCAATGTAATGAGAGATGGTCTCAAAGAATTATTAAAATGGCTTCTGAGATCTACGTTTACAAAATTCAGTGTGAATATTTTGAAGGCAGCATTTTTCGTAACATTATTTTTGAAAAGTTTTTACATAACAATATACAACATTTTCTTTTTCTCAGATTTGAGATTTTTTATTAATCCAGGCAAATGAAATGAAAGTAGGTTTTCAAATTTTGCATCAATATGGGTTTAAAAATTCACATTTGAAAATAACTTTTTTGTAATTGTAAAGAGATAGGTTATATAATTCTGGACGTCTCAAAGACATCTTAAAGATGTCCCTAAGACATCCTAGCGTAATAGCGTAATAGACATATAATAATATATTAACAGGGTGTCTAGTGGACCGGCAAATACGTAAAAATCTGGAAATTTTATTTAGGATCGGGCATTTTCTTCTTTTATCAAAAAATCTACTTTTTGTCTACTTTGTCTAATTTTTATTGTTGATTCGAGAATCAGAGAGAGAGGAAAATCTAACAGTTTCTTGCACGATACCATCAAAGTTAATTGATATTCGGTTATATTCCCGCATATGAAAGTAATACTGTAAAGTACCGATCTTAAGTTCTTTTAGTGTTAATTATATCAATTAAAATTTTTTCTCTTGAATAGTTTGAAGGCTATCAGAATTCTGTATAAAGTGAGCCAAGATGAAGGAATTCGTCCATTTTTAAAGCAGATATTGTAAGAACAGTACAAATTTCAATATTTTCCTATTTAAATCAAATCTAATACAATAAACATTTTATAACGTTGGATATATATTAAATTCATTTAATGGAAACGTCAGAATTACTCACTTCATAAATTTTGCGAAAAATATTTCGTTCAGCAGAAACAATATGGCAATTTTTTCAACATTTTTGTTTCAAACTTTTACACGCAAAGAATGTTTTTTTTTACCACGCAAAGAATGTTTTCACAATAATGATCATAAGTTTGTGCGTTCCTGTAGAAATTTACCTCTAAGGTAACCTCAAGATCTTTGAACATTTTTTATTATATTAGATTTCATTTAAAGTTTAAGAAAACATTTAAATTTATACTATTATTGAAATATCTTCTTAAAAAATTTAGAAAATAACTTCATCCTGTCTCATTTTATCGAGAATGTCGATAGCTTTCAACCTATTTGGGAAAAAAAATGTAACTTTCATATAATTAATATTAAAGGAACTTATGCAATCGTCGACAAACAGGCGGTGGGATACTCATGACCGGCAATGTAGTTTCGATTAATACTTATCACTTCAGTCTGTGAATGAGGATAATTCTGGCACATGTAAATAAATCAATGCCAAATTACAAAAAGGCATATTTCAGTTAGTTTGATGGAAAAAATGTGGTCTGTAAAAACCTGGAAATATCAAATTGGTGATATTTTTGGAACTGCAAATTTGGACTGCATCTTGCATACCTTTTGTAATATATGTACATCTTAAGTTTGAATTGAATAATGAAGTTTTTATTCTAAAAAATTTCGACAGACCTACCTCATTAACTAAATCATTTTAATTCGGTTAAAAGAGTCCTAAAATCTGAAAGATGAATTAGTATTTTCAATTTTAATTTGAAGACAATTTCTACTGGCAGCACAAAATTTTGTCTAATCATACAAAAATTTCAATTTCTAGCTTCTGCTATTGATATAAAGAATTCAGATATTCATACCGAAATTTCGGTATGGATAGACACGTCCATTTTTATGAGGTGCTGGTTTTAAAGAATTACTCAATTTTCTTCTGAAATTCCCGCTTACGAAACGAATGAAACTAGATTTAATACAATACAAATTATATTTACGAAACTTAACCTGAATATTTTTAAAGTAGCATTTTTTCTAACCTTACTTTTGATTAAGATTTACGTAACAATATAAAAAATATATTCACTTTTAACTAAAATAGAAGTTAGTTTTTGAGTGTCATTCAACAACGGTTTATAAAGGTTCATTTTTTAAACTAATTTATTTTGTAATTGTAAAAGGACTGATTGAAAAATGTTGGACGTCTTTTGGACGTCCAAAAGACGTCCATAGGACATCCTGCTAAGTTTAAATCTATTAAAGTTTTATCACAAAGTTTTATTATTAGAAGTTTATCAAAACCTCCATGTAATGGCTAGAATATACTAAAAATCGATATAGTTTCTTTATATTATGAACTGCATCTTGTATTCACGTTCTCATTTTGGTATGCATATCTAAAAATCAAATATTTTGAAAATCAAAAAGATGAATTAGTTTTAGTATCTTTATTTTCAGCTTATTCTATGGACGAAAGACTCCTAAACATAGATCAAACATTGAGCGAGATCAGGGACACGACCATAATCATCCATGATAAGATAAACCATTCTATTCAGATGAATGGTGGAGGGGATCTGTCAGTGCATGATGCAGCTGGATCTGCAAATTTGGAAATGTTGCCGCATAAGCCCTTAACAACTATTGAAGAAGTTAAAAGTTTCGATCATCTAATTAAAACAAATCATTTAGCTCTAGAATGTTTTGTAAGTATAACTATATTCATGAATTTGTCCTGTTTGTTAGAAATGTCACCTTTTCGTTAGAAGTGTAAATGTCTGGGTAAACAAAAATTTGCTTTTGTTAAGGATTCAATTTTTTGCTAAAAGATCGACAGCTTGGTTGAAAGGGGAACTATTGTGATACAAATTAATTTGTTTGGTTGAAGGCTCATGATTTAAAATACCAAGTTCCATTAAGTATTCAAAATATTTTCCTTGCTTTTCTTTTCTATTATTCATGGCGTGAGAGAATAATATAATCATGTATATCTTCTAGTGAGGTACATTTAAAGTTATACATCTTACGTCGTTTTTACAAAGTATATGTTTACTTTCAGAAAAGGAGAATAAAAAAAAGAGGTGGCAGAACTGTTGAAAAAGAAACACGAAATGCAATGCAGGTAATTATGACGGACACGTTGCGTTGTGCCGTGAGTACTCTTGGCACGGACAAAAAGGTAATTTTGTATTCAAGACTACAAACATAGCTGCTACCCAGATAGCAAGCGTGCGACGCACGTTACTCGCACTGCATGCGAGGCACGCCATGCGTTCCGAAACGCAGCGTTACCGCTCGCACTTCGTGCAAGCACATATGTGCGAGGCATATGAGTCGCATATCGTGATAGGGGAATTATTGAACAAAAATAATATGAATTATTAATATTGTAAAACTAGTAGGAATTTCAAACATTTTCCTAATATTAAAAAGATGTAAAATATAAATTTTAATTTTAGAAACATATTTGTATTTTTATTGGACAGACAATTTATAAATCACTAAAAAGAAACAAATTTTTGCAAGTTCGATATTAGACAACTATGTGTTTGTTATTTTCATTATTTAAACAGAATATTTTTTATTTATTTTACCCTGCTCATTCTATATTCACGGATCAGGGTTTAAATAAAAGCAGTTCCAAGTTATCGCCTGATCACGTGGCAAGAAAAATCCATATAACATGGTGTTCCTTTCAGTTGCGGTGGTTAGGCTAGGTCGTTTATCGATTCGTTATTGAATGTTGACAATTTGCAGTCTTCTTGTTCGTGGGCACTTAGATATATTTCATAATTTATATGTACGTACAATTTATTTCGGAGTGCAAATGGTTTTCGTGTTAAGTTTATTTTATATTTCATTTGGTATTTTAATACTTATATTTTGTAATGTATAGTTTGGATCATTTTGACTCGCAATGTATTTTTTTAAGTGAAAAGAGAGAAATGATTTTTAAACATTGCTATATGTTTATCCAAACGTGTATAGCAAATAAGAGAACACTTTATTTCATAATTGACACATATCCAGTCAGAGTTACGTAAAATTCTAAAAATATTGATTAAATAGTGACACATAACCTCAATTTCTGGTGCGGTAAACAAAACACCGCCGTAGATTGCACTTTTAAAAATCAAAATAAGTAGAAAATATACATTGAACATACTGAAAATTTTCCCTACCATACATTCTCCCGATTATTATAGTACAGAACGCGCAGTTTTCGAAATTATTTTAAATATTCAAATATTGTACAAATGTATATATATATATATATATATATATATATACCGTCCGCAAGAAGCTGCAACGTGTACTCGCACTATACCAGCACGATGTGATATCCGCACGACGTGCGACGCACCTGTCACGCATATGAGGACGCATCTGCGTCATTGCTTGCGTGCACGCCGTGCGACAAAATCCGCACGCGTGCGACGCATGTGCGTCGCACTATGCGCGCATATTGATATCTGGGTACTGTTATCGGTAAGTGAAACTGAATAAAATCATCGGATTAGCGCCACTCCGAAGTTAGCTGGCGAGCGCCACTCGGCTCTTAGATGCGGAGAACTGTCACGTCGGATAGACAGTAGCATTATGAAGTTGTTTATATTGCATTTTCAAAGTTTTTGGAATAATTAAACTTTAAAGGTCCAAAACACATATTTGAAATTCTTCAATTTTGAATGATTTTGTGTACAGAAATCAAATTTTTTAGTAAAAAAATCTATCCAATCACTTTTAAAATCACATGATACATACATAATATGATACTCATTATTCACAGATTTATCATCTTTAAAATATCTATAATCTAAATTCAAAATTAAAGTTGTTTTCGCTTCAAATGTTTATATTCGAAAATATTTGGTTTTAATTTCCCAATTTTTGGAGGTTTCGAATTTCACAATGTTGTACTTCAAAATATGAACATTAAAAATGTCAGGTAAATGTCATTTTAAAATATTCAAAAATTTACAAAATTTTATATTAAAATAATTTATAGTAACTTTTTAATGTAATAACTTCAGATTTAAATATTTGAAATGGTTTGATTTCAATTTTTGTCATCCTAAAATTAATTAATTCTAGATTTAAATATTTTAAATTGTTTGGTCTTAATTTTAAACGTACAAAACTTTCTAGATTATTGAATTCTTCGAAATAGCAGAGTATCAAATTGAAAGACTTGATAGTTCCCCACTTACGAAACGAATGGAACTAGATTTCATACAATACAAATTATATTCACGAATCTTAACCTGAATATTTTGAAATGAAACTTCTTTCTAATGAAATTGTCAAAATAAAAAAATTTTAGTTTGAAATTTTTCAATTTTGAAAGCTTCTATTTTTCCATTTTTCAATTTGAAATTATCAAATTTGAAACGCTTTTATTCACAAATGATGCAAGTTTAATTCCTTTTCATTTTATCGGAAATATTGTCCTTTTTCAAAAATTTTACTGAGTCTAAAATATTTTGAGTTGGAACGTTATCAATTGAAAATAATTTCATACATTTTTTTTAAATTTCAAATGCTTACAATTCGAAATTATCAAGAACAAATGGTGGTCCAACCGGGCCTCTTCGCGTGTGAGAGTCGAGCGGCGCTCGCCAGCTAGTTTACAATGGCGCTATTCCGCTCTCTAGTCGTAAGTAGAATATTATTTTTGTCGACTAACAAAATTCGGTTAACACAAGTTGTTGAATTACATCATGGATCCTTGCCAAACAATGAAGAATTGCGAACTAAAATTTTTTTTCAATTCTTAGAACTTTATCATTTAGGATTTGTAAATAATAATTGTGCGCTAATTTGTAAATACTTGAAAATGTATGAGTAACAAAAGTAGAATATACTTTGTACAATTCTATGCCTCCATTCAATATGAGCCTATCTGCTGGCAGCGCCGTGTATGAAACTAGAAATATATAAAAAAATTTGGATTATTCCTTGTTCCCATTTGTGAAATTGTAATAATCTAAATAGATTGGTTTGAATCACCCAAAAAAAAAAATAAATAAATAAATAACTAGGCTTAAATATGTATACAGCGCATAGTCTCAAACACGGCGCTGCCGACAGATAGACTCATATTGAATGGAGACGTCAAATTGTGATAAGTATATGATAGTAATAATTTTATTGCAGAGGTAATGCTCCAGAAGTACTCAGATGCTACGGAAGAACAAATATCTTTTACAATTCAGGAATGGTAACGAAGGTGTGGTGATCGCATAAAAACCGCTAGAAACAAAACAATGAATGTTGATGCAAGAGATAGGACTAAAGATTAAAGAAATTTACGAGCCAGGGCGGTCTATTAATGTGCTACTTATATGCTATATATTGCTATATATATGCTATATCTATATGTTATCTATTTAATAATAACAAAAGTATTATTAACAGAATTTTGTTCCATGTAATAAAGAGTTTATTACAGAAAAAAGATGCTTGAAATAAAGAAATCACTTTAAAGAACGTGCTATGTTTTTCGTTTTTTCTTATTTTGGGTATTGATAGTTAGCATGAGAAAATTTTCCGAAAATCTGAGTATCTCACCTCAATGATTCTGAAATTTAGAATAATTTGAATAAAACTTATTTTGAAATGCAATATTTTTTAAGGCGTTGAGATTAAGACTTCGCTGGACACGGTTTGTCTAAAATTACTTTAACCCGAAGGTGTGAACACTGCAACTGTTTGTCTTCATTCTGTATCTCGGAAGTCTCGTAACTATTTTCCGATGAAAACCAAAATCTTTGCCAGGGTGAGTAGGGTTGTGTGGGGCTGATTTGCAGTTATGATTTTTTTTATTTTTTTGAAAAATTTCTGATCCTATATGAACTTTTTTTTTATGGATTTGGCTATATACCAATATTAGCAGGTTATTTAAACAAATTTTTCTTTACTATTTGGACTTTTGTACGTACATTACGACTACACTGCTATAATAGAAGTTTAGGACCAAGTACTGCCTTTTTTAAAACTAAATTTTGTAACATCTTTTGCATGTCAAAAAAAGATCCTAAAAGACTTCTCAAAGACAACAACAGGCCTGACATTAGACGTGCAAATGCCATA
Source organism: Andricus quercusramuli (assembly GCA_932178445.1). Lineage (NCBI taxonomy): Eukaryota > Metazoa > Arthropoda > Insecta > Hymenoptera > Cynipidae > Andricus > Andricus quercusramuli. The sequence goes on from CAKNXH010063917.1 coordinate 11,565, forward strand.
TTAAAGATGTAATTTCGTCTATTATGAGACATCCAAATGGATGTCCATGTCCTTACTGGACGTTCTAAAGACATCTTAAAGATGTCGCGGTGCCCACTGGGCAGTTCACTCTTAAGTTTAACAAACCTCCCGTTTGGTGGTGGCCGCGTTAAAATGTCCCGCACTTCTTTCACGTATCTTGGCTCTAAATGTCCGGCAACTTAACTGAATTTGGTCGCATCTTGGGTAATACCGGCCAACGCGAACTGATTTTCTATTTGCGCGAACCACATTTCGGGATCCTCGGGCCAAAAACTTGGAAAAAAACAGTACACACGCAGTACAAACGTATGCAAAAGGAAAAATTGAAAAAATAAAATTTCGGGGGGCAGATTCGGAATTTTTATTGGTCTCTATCTGGGCAACCAAGAGGGTATAAACAACAATATGAAATGTACAAACAGTACAAGCGACGTGCAAACGTATGCAAAAGGAAAATTGGAAAAATTCAAATTTCGGGGGGCAGATACGGAATTTTGATTCTTCTCTATCTGGGCAACCAAGTGGGTACAAACGAAAATACAAAATTCACAAACAGTACAAACGACGTACAAACGTACGCAAAAGGAAAAATTGGAAAAATCAAATTTCGGGGGACAGATTCGGAATTTTTATTTGTCTCTATCTGGGCAACCAAGAGGGTACAAACAACAATATGAAATGTACAAACAGTACAAACGACGTGCAAACGTATGCAAAAGGAAAATTGGAGAAAATTCAAATTTCGGGGGACAGATAAGGGATTTTGATTTTTCTCTATCTGTGCAATCAAGAGGGTACAAACGACAATATGAAATGTACAAACAGTACAAACGACGTACAAACGTATGCAAAAGGAAAAATTGAAAAAATCAAATTTCGGGGGGCAGATTCGGAATTTTGATTTGTCTCTATCTGGGCAACCAAGAGGGTACAAACGACAATATGAAATGTACAAACAGTACAAACGACGTACAAACGTACGCAAAAGGAAAAATGGAAAAAATCGAATTTCGGGGGGCGGATACGGAATTTTGATTTTTCTCTATCTGGGCAACCAAGAGGGTCCAAACGACAATATGAAATGTACAAACAGTACAAACGACGTACGAACGTACGCAAAAGGAAAAATGGAAAAAATCGAATTTCGGGGGGCGGATACGGAATTTTGGTTTTTCTCTATCTGGGCAACCAAGAGGGTACAAACAACAATATGACCCAGATAGCAAGCGTGCGACGCACGTTACTCGCACTGCATGCGAGGCACGCCATGCGTGCTGAACGCAGCGTTACCGCTCGCACTTCGTGCAGGCACATACGTGCGAGGCATATGAGTCGCATATCGTGGTAGGTGAATTATTGAACAAAAATAATATGAATTATTAATACTGTAAAAGTACTACCAATTTCGAACATTTTCCTAATATTAAAAAAATGTAAAATATAAATTTTAATTTTAGAAACATATTTGTATTTTTTTGGACCGACAATTTATAAATCACTAAGAAGAAACAAATTTCTGCAAGTTCGATACTAGACAACTATGTGTTTGTTATTTTCATTATTTAAACAGATTATTTTTAATTTATTTTACCCTGCTCATTCTATATTCACGGATCAGGGTTTAAGTAAAAGCAGTTCCAAGTTACCGCCTGATCACGTGGCAAGAAAAATCCATATAACATGGTGTTCCTTTCGGTTGCGGTGGTTAGGCTAGGTCGTTTATCGATTCGTTATTGAATGTTGACAATTTGCAGTCTTCTTGTTCGTGGGCACTTAGATATATTTCATAATTTATGTGTACGTACAATTTATTTCGGAGTGCAAACGGTTTTCGTGTTCAGTTTATTTTATATTTCATTTGATATTTTAATACTTATATTTTGTAATGTATCGTTTGGATCATTTTGACTCGCAATGTATTTTTTTTAAGTGAAAAGAGAGAAGTGATTTTTAAACATTGCTATTTGTTTATCCAAACGTGTATAGCAAATAAGAGAACACTTTATTTCATAATTGACACATATCCAGTCAGAGTTACGTGAAATTCTGAAAATATTGATTAAATAGTGACACATAACCTCAATTTCTGGTGCGGGAAACAAAACACCGCCGTAGATTGCACTTTTAAAAATCAAAATAAGTAGAAAATATACATTGAACATAATGAAAAATTTCCCTACCATACATTCTCCCGATTATTATAGTAGAGAGTGCGCAGTTTTCGAAATAATGAAGAGATTCAAGACAAGGTAGATAAAGAATATTTTCTTTTTTTCCATTCCTCCCGCAACAAAATTTTTGTTTCAGAACGTTTTCGCACGAAACTTTTTTTGTTTATCCTGTTAACTGCCTTTTATTCAACAATCTATATTTAAATATTGTATATATATATATATATATATATATATATACCGTCCGCAAGAAGCTGCAACGAGTACTCGCACTATACCAGCACGACGTGATATCCGCAGAACGTGCGACGCACCTGTCACGCATATGAGGACGCATCTGCGTCATTGCTTGCGTGCACGCCGTGCGACAAAATCCGCACGCGTGCGACGCATGTGCGTCGCACTGTGCGCGCATATTGCTATCTGAGAAATGTACTAACATTACAAACGACGTACCAACGTATGCAAAAGTAAAATTTGAAAAATTCAAATTTCGGGGGGGGGGGGCAGATACGGAATTTTGATTTGTCTCTATCTGGGCAAGCAAGAGGGTACAAACGACAATATGAAATGTACAAACAGTACAAACAAATTTCGGGGGGCAGATATGGAATTTTGATTTTTCTCTATCTGGGCAATCAAGAGGGTACAAACGACAATATGAAACTTACAAACAGTACAGACGACGTACAAACGTATGCCAAAGGAAAATTTGAGAAATTTTAATTTCGGGGGGATGCGTGAAGTTAGCCCCCCGAAATCAATTTTGCCCGTTATTTGGTAACCAAGAGGGTACAAACAAAAAGGTTGAATGTACAAACAGGACAAACGACGTACAAACGTATGTAAAAATAAAATTTGAAAAATGTGAACTTCGGAGGGCCAACTTCACGGGGGTAAGTTGCATTATCTAGCATAATTTAACACGCGGGTAGTATTGTTACGTCTTGGCATCCTGGAAAATTACAAACAGGACATAAATCGACAATCCATCGACAAACTGACAGAAAGAGATGGTGCTTTGGACTTTTTCATAAAATTACGTCACAGAACCTCTACTATTGTTTGGACAGTGATGAGTTATATGTGAATGAAAAAAGATGTCTTTTTTATTCAGAACGATACCCAAGAAAAGTGATACGCGCTTTATTCATCCTGCTAGAGTATTTAAAAATGTATAACCTCACGAACATAACCTCAAAATTGAAATTTGGTCCTGGAAATTTACGTCCTGCATTTTTTTACAAAAGTGCGTAAACTTACATCGTCGCACGCAGACCGAATAATTTCCATCGTGGTACGATGTAAAATTACACCAACTTTTTTTACAGTGTACGATTAACCGTCGTTTTCCAATCGGTAACGAAATATTTTGGGTGAATCGTATAAAATAACCACTTCTCCGATTCATTTGCACTTCTAACCTATCGTCAGCAATCTGCCATTCCAGTTAAAGATACACATTTCATACGACCTGAAATACGATTGAAACGTGGTCAATCGTTTCTTGTTTCCTGGGTACTTAGCCTACGAAGAACGCAGACAAATACTGCAAAATCGAAGGAACGAGAAATATCCGACGTGAAAAAGAAGAAAGCGTATTATGAGAAACCCTTGGCGAATATGTCCTTGAGAGACAAAGATTCTGGTGATTTTATTAGACAAATAAGTAATAATTAATGATTTACATTCACTTATTTAGCATTGATCGAAAATATTCGTATCACAGATTTGACATTTGAGCAGCTATCACTAAACAAAATGAATGAAATTATAATTAAAATGAAGCTGCTGGACATTAAGTTAGACAATATCGGGACTTCCAGATCGGGTATGGAGACGAGTGGACGTGCGTGAGATCGGTGAGGCATTGTGGCACGAAAAAGACGGTAATGAGAGTAGTAGAGTACTAGTGAAGTGAAGAAAAAGGAGATGAAGTGGTAGGAAAAAGGTGGAACTGAATGTGTAGATGTGGAATCCATGGAGAAGGTGTAAGGGGCAAAGTGAAAATCAGCACGTGTCAGTTTGGAGGTTAGGGGTCGAACCGGAAGGACAAGGAGAAAAGGCGCTGAGGGCTTGCGTGGAGAGAGAGAGAGCGTCAGCTGTGACGAGAAGGTAGTTTGACTACAGTGATGTTTGCAGCGGTGGAGAAGAAGAGAGAGGGAAAGAGAAGTCGCAGCGGACAGGAAGAGTGAGAAAGTGTGCAGAGAGCCAGTGTCCCTGGCGGACCGGCCGAACGCAAACATTACGCTACAGCGTAACGGTAAAGTAATGCTAAAGTAATGGCAAAGTAATATGGCATTATAATTAATAATGGAAACAAAATTAATATGTAAACTGTTGCAATTATTATAAAACGTTGAAATTTACGTTCAACGGTCATGCCGCAATTACGGCATGACCATTTAATGTAAATTTTAACGTTTTATTATAATTGCAACAATTTACATATTAATTTTGTTTCCTTTATTAATTATAATGCCATATTACTTTAGCATTACTTTACCATTACTTTACCGTTACGCTGTAGCGTAATGTTTGCGTTCGGCAGGTCCGCCAGGGGTAGTTAGCAACAGCAGAACAGCGAGATGAGTGGAGACGGAGAGAAAAAGAAAAGGAAGATGGAGGCTTGGTGGGAGGTGATAAAAGTCCCTGGCGGACCGAACGAACGGAGCGGATACGCTACAGCGTATCCTTATAGTATCCACATCGTATCCTCTCCGTATCATGAAAGAAAAACTCATTAAAAAAGGAAGATGAACATTTCACTTATTGAAATTCGGATTCTACGTGAAATTTTGCGTTAAAAGGTCATGGAGTAATCGCAATAGCTTTTCTTGCAACATTAAAAACTTTCAAAAAATATAATACTTATCGATAACGTGGGCTGAAGGCGACTTCAAACGCATCGTCGACGGATAAAGTCTATGAACTGCTACTGAATGACGATGCGTTTGAAGTCGCCTTCAGCGCACGTCATCGATAAGTATTATATTTATTAAAAGTTTTTAATGTTGCAAGAAAAACTATTGCGATTACTCTGTGACCTTTTAACTCAAAATTTCACGTAGAATCCGAATTTCAACAAGTGAAATGTCAATCTTTCTTTTTTAATGAGTTTTTCTTGCATGATACGGAGAGGATACGATGTGGATATTATAAGGATACGCTGTAGCGTATCCGCTCCGTTCGTTCGGTTCGCCAGGGGTGGAATGGGAGAAAGAGAGGGAGCGAGAGAACCTCCAGAACAAGAGAGAAAGGGAGATTTTAATGGAGGAGATGGTGAAGATGCGTATAAGCATCCAGGAGCTCAATGAGAAGATAGAAGGAGTTATGGAGAAGAAGAACTTAGCGGAGCCAAGGAAAGAGGGAGAGCAGTCTACAAGGGGAAGTGAGACAAAAGTTAAAGATGCGAGTTGCCAGACGGAGGAAAATGAGAGCACCTGGAAGAAAGCGCCAAGGGTTTTGACGAAGGAAGAGTGGGTCGTGGAGAAGGAGGACAGAGCGACGAGAAGGAGAAACTGAAAGGTGCTGGGGATCAGCGGAGACGAATGCGAAATAGTGAGCGTAGTGGGGATCCTGGCGGCATGGACACAGAGGGTGGCAAGAGTTGAGCAGTCATGGAAGATTGATGGGGGAGTAATGCTCAAGCTGAAGTCGATGGAGAATAAAACGGAGCTACTGGAAGCTAGGGGTAAACTCAAAAACTCTGGAATGTGGATTGAGGAAGATTGAACAGAGAGAGAGGAGTTGGTGGAAGATTGGCTTCGAAGAGAGAAGGAGAGGCTGGAACGGGCAGGCGCCGAGGTGCAGTTAAAATATATGAAAGCGAAAGTAGGGAAGACAATTTGGAAATGGAACGAGAAGAAAGGCAGAATGGAGGTGATTCGGCTAGAGAAGAAAGAAGAGGACCACTAGGAAAAGAAGAGAAGGAAGAAGCAGAGTATGGTGAAAAAGTTAAAGTGAAAAGCAGAGCAAGGTGGTTGGGCTTATGATGAGAGTATGTGTGGAAGGGGAATGGAGCGAAGTATGGGATAAGATTTGATGTACACCTGGGAGTGAAGTGCGGGAAGGAAGGAAAAATGTTTGTTTTGGAGTGGGTTAAGATGTGATGTGCATCTAGGAGTGAAAAGCGGGAAGGAAGGAAAAATGTTTGTTTTTGGACAGATTAGGAGGTGAGAGGTAAAGAGAAAAGAGCGACGAAAGGGAAAGGAGTTAGAGACAATAAGCTGAGTTTAGAAACTTTTAATTGGACAGTATGACGGTTAGGGTAAAGAGAGCTTTTGTGAATGTAGAGTAGGAAATAGCATAGTAAAGAGGATGAAGTAGGTTAGAGGTAGGGCTTCCGTTTCCGCAGTAGGTTAAGTTAGGGTAAGAAGTTTTTGAGGAGAAGCTGTGTAATGTTTTTTTTGAAGACTCTCAAACCCGTAAAAGGGAGAGAGTATAATAAATATACATACAAGTTAGACAATATCGAGGAAAATATACCGAAAAGTTCTAATGCCACACCAGAAAATTTCTTCGAGTCTGAAGATTGTCAACAATTACCTTTAAAAACTGAAGAATAATTTCAACATTTTTGTGAAAAGTTACAAAATAACATCTTTTTCCAGAAAGCGGTAGGTCTAAATATTAATATTTATCTATTCAAATGTGTAATTATCAAAACTAAATTTATATTTCATATAAATTTAAATAAGTTTCATTCCGTTTATTCACCTAGACTAATGCTTTTGGATTGATTGGTGGAATTGATTTGGGAAGTATTATCCACATTATTTGTTCAAAATTATTCACCAACGCTGTTGGCAAGGATTACAGCTGGTCTGGAAATAAAAGCCTAAGAAAGCCCTTAACAGGACCAAATTCACAAAATTAATTACAGGTATGTCCTAGAAATTCTATTTTATCTTCAAAGATTAAATATATTACGTAATTTACATAAAATTCTTCAATTGGATTAAACAAAAGCTGCATATTAATTCCATTTGCGAAATAAATTGTCGAATAGATGATTCTTTCACCACTCGCTTTCCTTATTAAGGGGAAAAACTACCCCTAATTATCAAAATATGCATACAAAGAATGGAAAGCATGTATTATAAATCAATTTAATTACAAAAAAACATACGCGGAAATTATTTCATAATGATAGAATAGTGATTTACAACGTACCAAGATCATTGAGGGATGAATTACTCATAATTACAACCAAAATCACAACCTACCAAAAAAGAAAAAGCACCCTTATAGCACACGTCGTGTCTGCATTATAATATAACATTTACAACATGGTAAACTATTCCTAAATTCCAAGATACGCAAATTTCAACGGAAAAACTTGAAAAAAATATAGTATGTTACTAGAATAGTTCTTTGATAATAATTATCATCCCCTTGATAATAATTATTATCCGCTTGACGTTGTTGGTCGATTATAATCTAGCAACAGCGTCAAGTGGTGAACTACGCTTAATTATTAAGTTATGTCTATCTTGAACTAAAAAATTCTAAATCGCATAATTTTTAAAGAAATGCAGCAAAACTTCATGCAAACTCTAATGTTACCACCAAAATAACAATAATTTTCTAATTTAGAGTTAAGTCTCCGCGAATTACGGTTTGAATTAATTTTGTCTGCATTCGTTCAAACATTATGCAATATTTTTATTTTTTATTACAAGATAAACGTAACTGACTAATCAGGGGTCATTTACCTCGTAATGCACAAATTTTTACTTCGACATTTGCGTATTTTGTAATTTGGTGTTAGTTTAAAGCTTTCATATCATACAATTAATGATTATTATTTGAATTATGAATTTTCGTGTTCTCAGCCAAATAATTTGAGGGGCGATTTCACCATCTAAATATGAAAACGCAATAAAATGAAACAACCAGTATTTCTAGTTTTTTGATTCCCTAACATATATCTAAGATCCAAAAAAATCGGAGGCGTACATCTAGGAATCATGCCTTATAAGAGATGGAAAAGGAGGGGTGGGGGTCGTAGAAAAATTTGCACCCTAGGAAAAATAAAATTTCCGGTATCCAGAATTATTAAAATAAAAAGTCCTCTTATTTAGCTGCTATTAGAGAGAGCAGATCAAAAGCCACAGAAGTGGAAATTGAAAGAATTACCTCCAATTGGTTGATTGGTGCCAAAAAAGATACACCAGAGAATTGTAAGTTTATTACATATTAGTATTAATTATATGCTTCTTTAGTGTTCATAAATCTATAACATTCGACGTACTTGACTGAGATATTAGGATTTACTCCACCGATTCGAATGAGCTTTGCCATCACATTTTGAGGTGCATCGGAAAAGTTCAAAAACTTTGTTTAAAAATACAAATTGAGCTTATTTTCTTTCTAACCCGCCTTCATATTTCTTGATAAGCCGATTTTCGATAAATGAGTTTCTTCGATCTTACGGATATACAATTGATGTTTGACACCTAAAATCGCTTTTTTGCTTTTTACTTAAGACCCTACGACCGAAGAAACCCCTTTATCGAAAATGTATTTATAACGACGGTCGTAAAAATGATGAAAAAACTTGGAAGCTAACCTTTAAATTTGGATTTGTTTCATTTTATATTTCTTGCCAATTAAAAAAATTAAATGTCTACTATAATCAAGAACATTTCTTCTGAACTTTCAGCGGGCCAAAACATTTTTGTGGCCAAGAGAATTGATTTTTTATCCAATTAAATTTTCGAATTTTTCTCGTCAACAACGAAAGGTTCGCAAAAGTATTAAGAAAGGAGTTTCGTTGCTTTGAAAAGTTTTACCGCTTACTTTTTTTGTGTTATTTTACGTGTTCACGACTTAAAGATAGAGAGTCTGCCTGATTAGAAATGGATTCTTTCTATATTTTAATTTTTCTCACATTTTAAAGCAAGAAACAAAACAAAGAAGACGGAAACTTAACGGATGAAATGGACGACCAAGATATGGAAGAGGAAATTGAAGGAGAACCGGAAGAAGACGAACGTGAAGAAGATTCAAGGTAAGGAAAATGGTCCTTTAAAAAAATGTGTTTTCATTTCAAGCTTAGATCTTAGTTATTTTTAAATAGAGATTAAAATGTTTTATGTTTCGTTAAGACATTCGAACTTTTTGACCACGTTTTCTTCAAAATTCTGACGCAATAGAGATTTTTTAAACAGATTTGTAATGCACATTAATAAAAATGTAGTATAAACACTTGTATTTGGTCGCAAAATCAATTTTACTATTTCAAGTTCTGTTGTGTGCAAGAAGAAGTAATAAAAAAATGGCCAAGCACGGTTTCAAAGAAATTTCTTAATTCTTTGAAATAGAGATTATACTTTACTCTTACAAGACAATGCGCTAGTGATATTTCACTGAAACTTTCTTAACACTTTCAAACGAGTTTTTCAACAAAGTTCGACAGAATTTTTGTAAATATTGCCTCAATATTCGACCGGAACATTCCGCACACTTGCAGGACAATATTCGGGCTACATTCCATAGGAACATTCAGGGAACATTCAACGCTATTTTCAGACAAAGTTCGACAGGAATATTCAAAACACATTTAGGGCTATATTCCGACAATATTCCATAGGAACATTCATGCCACATTACACGGCAATATTCCCAACGTAGGACATTTGAATGTTCGTGAAAAGTAGAAGCAATATTCCACAGCAATATTCCCAATGTTCCACTGGAATATTCCTGGAACATGCATGAAATATAGCGTGCTATTCGGGGTATCATAAATTGACATCGATTTTGACCTATCTCTTACGTTTTACGCATTTTTTATTGATAATAATAACAATCATGTTAATTTATGTTTGGAACGTTCCTGGAACGTTCCCAAGCGGCGGACATTTCACACCTCCCTGAAACGTTCCGTGCTATTAGGGGGGTGACAAAACCAAAGTGTCACCCCACAACCGCCCGGGTGCCAACCCATGCTACGCCGCCACTGATTGCATATTCAATTCAAATTTTTATTTTCACAGAAGGGTAGTATCGATTTGTCAATGAGCAAAGACATTGGAATTAGAAAATCTTTAAACATTATTGCAAAGAAGATATTTCCAAGAGATTTATAACTGATGTTCACTGCGGTGAAAAGAGTTAAAGGCAAAGAACTTTTCAAAGATTTTTTCTTTTGCAAATGCTTGTAAGGTAGAAATTTAATCTTTTATGTAATTGAGACTTAACTGAAAATTATCTTAATTTTATATACAGACTAATCTTTTATAACAACTTATTTTCAGAGATGGCTAGTACAAAGTACACTATTACTGCGGAAGAAGCATTGTCGCACATTAGCACAATCATTGGAAATGCCAAGGACTGGGGCGGACACCGAAAAGAACGAATTCAAAAAGACCGACAAATGTATTGAGTTTGAATTTGTATTTCTTTTAATATTTGATACCTAAATAAAAAATGTAGTTCACGTTATTCCTTTTTCTAGTTGAAAATTATTATTCTGAACAAAATTATGAGAAATTATAATATCAATGTCAAAAATGGCTTTCAACGTGAAATTGTTCGGGGCCAGGTAGGGTACCGATCGGGCGCCAGATCTGGCTCCGATCAAGGCCGTGTGTTTCATCAGCGATCGGGCCCAGATCTGTTTTTCAGACCTGGGCCAGATTTGGCCTGGTCTAGGCCCGGTCTGGGCCATAGAAAAAATTCTACACGGGTAATTACAAAGCTATCATTATCTCCAATTTACTTCAACCAATAATTCCAAAGCAATAATTATGTCCAATTTACTTCAACCAATAATTCCAAAACAATAATTATGTCCAATTTACTACAACCAAAAATTTCAAAGCAATAGATAGATAAACGTTTATTTTTCAGCCTGCTGGCCTTAAAAATTGACTTGCTTACACATCCATTCTTACAGAATTTTCTTAAAACTAACCCTTAAAAACTAACATCCATCTGTTACAGGCAAAGTCTGAAGTGCCGGCACACCGCAGTCTGCCTAGGCCCTCCGCGAATTACCTGAGCGGTGACAGGCAAAGTCCGAAGTAGCACTTTCACTTCGGACTCTGCCTAGGCAAATCGCGAACTGCCCGACAGGCGCAGGCAAAGTCCGGAGTAAGAATAAAACCTTTGGGCTTTACTTTTTCCGCTGCAAAGTGCGCTAGCTCGGGAATTTACAATTCAAAATAGTCTACAGGTTGCAATTCTGAATGGATTTAAACGTTATTTTTTTTAGAAATGGTCAGCAGCAAATTTGTAAGAAAGCTTATGGAGTATATTTATTCATTTTTGTTTTAGTAGAATTATTTATTCAACGCAAGTTTTTTTCTCTAAAGAAAATAAAAAATAATCTCGAAATGTATCATATTTAACTTAGATGTACTTAGAAAACATAAATAATTCATTTTTATTATTTTTATTGTTCTTTAGTATAAATAATTTCCGAATTCAAGCCTTTTCAGGAAAAATCGATTATTTAAAGCGCATTTGCGGACTATATATTCCATACAAGTCACCAGCCCTGGCGGACCGAACGAACGGAGCGGATACGCTAGAGCGTATCCTTATAGTATCCACATCGTATCCTCTCCGTATCATGCAAGAAAAACTGATTAAAAAAGGAAGAGGAACATTTCACTTATTGAAATTCGGATTCTACGTGAAATTTTGCGTTAAAAGGTCACGGAGTAATCGCAATAGTTTTTCTTGCAACATTAAAAACTTTCAAAAAATATAATACTTATCGATAACGTGGACTGAAGGCGACTTCAAACGCATCGTCGACGGATAAAGCCTATGAACTGCTACTGAATGACGATGCGTTTGAAGTCGCGTTCAGCGCACGTCATCGATGAGTATTATATTTATTAAAAGTTTTTAATGTTGCAAGAAAAACTATTGCGATTACTCTGTGACCTTTTAACTCAAAATTTCACGTAGAATCCGAATTTCAACAAGTCAAATGTTAATCTTTCATTTTTAATGAGTTCTTCTTGCATGATACGGAGAGGATACGATGTGGATACTATAAGGATACGCTGTAGCGTATCCGCTCCGTTCGTTCGGTCCGCCAGGGAGTCTATTATTTGTAATAATTAGATTATTAATAACAATAATAACAACAATAATATAATAATACAACATTATACAATAATTATTAATATAATTAGATTAATAGTGAATTATTATAAATTAATTATTTTATTATTATTCATGAATTAATATAATAATTATTAAAAAGAATAAAAAAATCCAAAACTAACCAAAAATGCCTTCGACATATTGGGCTGTAACCATCTCAAACCTGAGACATTAATTGTCAACAATAACAATAATGTGGCGACCCCATCGCCCGAGAGCTCCGGCTCTTGCAGTCAGCCGCGTTGCTTTGGGCTAACTCCCCAATTCAACGAGTTATGCGGTTACGACACAAGTATCGCGCAGTGCCAACCACAATAGGCCTCTCTCGGATGAAGGCCATGGTTCAGTTGGGAGTGGCAATAGGAACGAACCGAGACGACGACCAGGCAATGACCCCGGACAAACGCGAGAACATCGATTTAAATGGTCGGACCAACTCAGGAGGGACCTTCTTACCTGTTGGCAAAGAAGCTCACCGGCGCGGAGAGGATTCATGAAGAGGTTACATGACGGTTGGGGCAATATGCACGCGGAATATGCTCATAAAACGCCTCAGTATTTAAGAGATCAGGTATCCTTCTTGCGAAAAAACGGATATGAAGCTCTTTATCAACAGGAAGAGGAGCAACATCCTCCAGCGAACATTCCACCCGTTCCAGCAAGACCAACTTTGCAGATAGCCGATAATGCCAACATGAGAAATAGGAAATCTATCCACCAAAAAGTCTTCCTCAGGATGGACAAATTAGCTGAAGCTAATACTGCTCTCCGCGATTTGCTCCCCGAAGATGTTAATCTCTGGAATCTGAACTGTGTAGTTCACGAGAAGGCGGTCTCCCTGCTTAGCGACGATAGAAGTAACGATACTTCGGTACGTCTGAGTAAGACACGCGAGCGTATTGCACAGCTTCAGTTCAAAATTGAAACGGCGAGACGGCATGCATCAAATGTTCAGTGTGTGATTAGCTACATAACATCAAATAAAAAGTTAACTCCAAAAGTTAGGGCACTTGCTCGAAACTTGAGGAAAGCAAATCACACCCTGAACAAGTGTAAACTGTCGACCATCAAGCAGCACTGGACGCAAAAAGTAAGATCTCTTTCAACAGCGAAACAGCACCTTGAACGGCGAGTTAAGTGGATTCAGGAAAATTCCACCTTTTCTACTAATCCTTCCCGTCTGTTCAATAAAGCGTCATGTGTAGTTAAAAATCCGCCTAGTCGAGAAGAGATTCAAGTCTTCTGGGAGCAAGTATATGGAGATACTTATCAGCTAAATGAAGACGCTTCCGATATATCACTCTTTCGTAACTTTTGTCAAAGGCAAAGGTTACAAGGTCCAGAGGAAGAGTGTCCACTAATTACTGCTGAAGAAGTGAAGAAAGTTATCGCTAGAACTAAGAACTTTTCGGCGCCAGGGCCAGATAAAATCAACAACTTTTGGTGGAAGAAGTTTACTTCTACGCACCAACATCTAGCTCGTATATTTACTACTTTCTCAAACGGAGAACAACCCGTCCCGCAGTGGCTAGTGGAAGGACGCACGGTATTGATCCCTAAGGATGGAGATTTGTCATGTCCAAAGAACTACAGGCCCATAGCTTGTTTAAACACCAGCTACAAGCTATTCACTGGCATCCTCAAAGAGAGGATATTGACATTTATCGAGCCGGTATGGAGTGCAGTAGTCGAACAACGTGGATGCAAGAGAGGGCTGGCAGGTTGCAGGGAGAACCTGTCAATAGACAGGTGTATTACCCAGGACTCGATCAGGTATCGACGCAATCTGTCCATGGCTTGGATTGATTACCGTAAGGCATTCGATAACACGAACCATGAGCTTCTTATCAAGCTCCTTGAGTGCATGGAGGTGCATCCAAAAATAGTGAGATGCATAAAAGAGCTGATGCTCTTGTGGCGGACAAGATTTGTCATAACATCTGACAAAAGACAAGTGCCTACAAGCTTTGTCACATATAAGAGGGGGGTCTTTCAAGGAGACTCTCTAAGTCCGGTACTTTTCTGCATTTCCCTCTTGCCTCTATCTATTGTGCTCCGAGGCAAAAGCTCTGGATACCTATGTGGCCCGCCGAACAGAAGAGAATATATGGTCAACCACCTTTTATACATGGACGACCTTAAACTCTTTGCTTCCTCAAAAAAGGACCTTAACATCCTTGTAGATGCGGTAAATAGGTATTCTAAAGCGATTGGCATGAGCTTCGGACTGGACAAGTGTGCTTGCGTCCACCTACACCAAGGAAGACTAGAAACTACATCATCCAGTGACGATCAGGATGTTCAACTCATAGGCGGAAATACCATTTAACATCTTGGTATTCGAGAAACATATACATATCTTGGAATACCGCAAGCGGAAACCCAAAATGTGCATAACTTGAAAACGGCCCTTGGAAAAAGGTATCGCCAAATTCTCAGAAAAATTTGGGCTTCCGAATTATCTGGAAAGAATAAGATCCAGGCGACCAATATGCTGGCCGTTCCTATACTGCTCTACACGTTTGGTGCAGTAAAATGGAACGTCGATGAGTTAAAACAACTTGATCGAAGCACACGCAAGATGATGACAATACAACGAAGTCTTCATCCTAGATCTTCCGTACCTCGAATATATCTCCCTCGCGATAAAGGGGGTAGAGGATTGCTAAGCTTAGAGTATCTTCATCGAAGAACGGTTCTGGCTACAGCCTGTTCAGTTCTAAAAAGCACGGATTCCCTTATGCGACTCGTACATCAACATGAAGTCGCCAATGCTGCGGTGTTTCTATACCATGCAGTAGATAGGGCCGCAGAGGAGCTTGACCTCCCATTTAATTCCAGCGACATTACACATGGCCTAGCATCACTAACACCTCTGGTGCTCAAAAGTCGTATACAGGAAGCAGAACATACGCTCCTACTAAGAGAACATGCTGAGAAACCCCTCTATGGTAAGTTCTACGGCATCCTACGTAGAGAAGAGTTCTCGATGGGTCTGTCCAACATGTTTCTCAAGTCTGCTGGATTGAGATCGGAGACCGAGGGATTTCTTTTTGCCTGTCAAGACGGCGGCATAGACACCTTAGTTTACCGCGAGCGCATAATAAATGTACCTGTACGCGATACCAACTGCCGAGCGTGCAAGCAAGAGCCCGAAACACTTGGACATGTTCTCAGTGGATGCTCTAAATATGCACGCTGCGCGTACATAGAGAGACGCAATGCAGCTCTAAAAGTGATATATCACCATCTTAAGCATTTCTATGGTGTTGATCTATTGCCCGTCTTGCCATACGCCCAGGGGGAACTCGAGTCAGTTGTGGAGAATGATCAGTGTAAGATCTATTGGAATTTCTCATTCTCCACCACTCAACGTATCAGTGCTACGAAGCCTGACATTGTCCTCCAAGATCTGAAGAACAAGATCATTTACGTGATTGAATTCTCGGCACCAGCCGATGCTAATATCACGGCAAAGGAGGGAGAAAAACGGGCGAAATATCAAGCACTTCTTTTCGAGCTGAGTAGGCTGTACCAAGGCTACAAAGTCCATCTTATAATTCTCATAATCGGCTGCCTTGGAGGTATGAAAGCTTCATTTATTAGCCAACTCAACAAGATTCCGGCTTGCCAGCGTCATGCTCATTTCATCGCGAACCGGATGCAAAAGACTGTTCTCCTGGGATCACTCCATCTGGTCCGTCAACACTGTTCCTCTTAAATTCTACAAAGATTGGTAGCTCTAAAAAAGTATCCAGAGGTGAAACTTCATCTCCAACTGTCTTGTCTGCCGCATAAGGTCATCCGCGGCTAGAGACCTGACTCCAAGGAACAGTGTTGCCCGATGTTATGACGCGTAAATTTCCCGCTCTTGCTTACCTTCTAGGACAGAAGGAGCAGAAGCGGATGACGTACACGTTCCAGTAGCTTTGGGATTGGTTTCTTTAAGGAATCATGATCGAAGCTTCCGGAGCCTACAACTTCTCATAATAATATGATATAGTAATATAATAACAATAATTGGCAAATAAAAAATCTGTCTTTGATCGAATATCTGGTTTTAAATGGTTTATAACAACAATGATTTTAATTTTTGAGATAAATCTTGAAATACTTTTTAAACAGTGATACTAAGGTTTAGTGAAAAATAAAAAATCTGTCTTTGAGTCAAATAGCCAAATAGAACATATTAAATGTTAATAACAAATTTCTTAAACGAAACACCTATTACTGGCTCCATTTACTGAAAATTTAAGAAAAAATTATAGTATATCTTTTATGATAGAAAGCATTTACACGTATACTGAATCATTTTCCATCAAATAAATCAACAATAAACAATTATTATTATTGATAACCTAATTATTACAAATAATAGGCTCGTGTCTTGTATGGAATTTATGGTCTGTAAATTAGTTTTAAATGAAGTACCTAAATAAAAGGGTAGTGGGAGAGAGTGGGGAGAAAAATTTTCCATTAGGTACGAAACTAATACGACATTGGAAGGAAATTCCGTTTTGAAGTGTAATTGCTAAAAATTAGATTTTAAAAATGATATTCGGTGTCTAAAAGCTCTCAATAATTAAAATCATTGTTGTTATAAACCATTTAAAAATCAGATATTCAATCAAAGACAGATTTTTTATTTGCCAATAAAAAAATGAGGAAACTCATTTTTCTCTCAGGCTTGAGATGGTTACAGCCCAATATGTTGAAGGCATTTTTGGTTAGAGCTGGAATTTTTGTTTTTGTTTGAATATTATGCACGGGGTTGTCCCGGTATATATTATCAGTCACGGACGCATTATTATAATGCAATCAAGTGACCTGATAAGAGCGTGTGCCCTGACATATTGGGCAAAGCCTGGTTTTTACCCCATCATTCACGGACTGGGTTGCAGTCAAGTGTATAATGGTGGGGCCTACAGCTTTAGGTGGGTTCCGAACCACCAGAACCTCGGTAAAGGTACATTGAGAAATTTCAAGAGGTACCGGCTCAGGGATCGAACCCCGGACCTCTGAGGTGAAGTCCGAGCGTCTAACCAACTGAGCCACCGAGGCTCTTTGCCAATTATTGTTATTATATTCTTATATCATATTATTTTTATTATTAGTATTGTTGAGAATTAATGTCCAGGGCTTAAGATGGTTACAGCCCAATATGTCGAAGGCATTTTTGGATTTTTTGAATAATTATTATTTTAATTCATTAATAATAATATTAATAATAAAATAATTCATTATTAATTTAATCATATTAATAATTATTGTATAATGTTGTATTATTATTGTATTATTATATTACTGTTGTTATTATTGTTATTGATAATCTAATTATTACAAATAATAGACTGGTTACTTGTATGGAATATATAGTCCGTAAATTCGCTCTAAATAATCGGTTTTTCCTGAAAAGGCTTGAATTCGGAAATTATTTATACTAAAGAACTATAAAAATATTAAAAATGAATTATTTATATTTTCTAAGTACATATAAATTAAATATGATACATATTGAGATTATTTTTTATTTTCTTTAGAGAAAAAAACTTGTGTTGAATAAATAATTATACTGAAACAAAAATTGATAAATATACTCCATAAGCTTTCTTACAAATTTACTGCTGATCATTTCTAAAAAAAAACGTTTAAATCCATTCAGAATTGCAACCTGTAGACTATTTTGAATTGTAAATTCCCGAGCTAGCGCACTTTGCAGCGGAAAAAGTAAAGCCCAAAGGTTTTATTCTTACTCTGGACTTTGCCTGCGCCTGTCGGGCAGTTCGCGATTTGCCTAGGCAGAGTCCGAAGTGAAAGTGCTACTTCGGACTTTGCCTGACACCGCTCAGGCAATTCGCGGAGGGCCTAGGCAGACTGCGGTGTGCCGGCACTTCGGACTTTGCCTGTAACACATCCATTCCTTATCTCTAAGCCGCAAGCTCGTATCGCCTTGCATTCCTCGCTTCGCCTCGCTCGCGTGTCCCTACTTTTTCGCATTGCCTCGCTTGCCAACCTCTGTTTTCGCTCTAATGCCTACTACTTATCTACTATTTACAATATTTACATGTTACTTATATCTACTTTCTCTCCTATTTACAATCTTTCCGTCTCCATTCCTCTTCCTCCTTCCTTCTCTTCATCTCCATCTTACCCAACACTCCCTTCACCCATGCTACTGCCCTTTTTTCCCCCTTTTCATGCAACAATGCCTCCATGCTTATATCACTTCTTTCCACCTCCCCGCACTCCTCCAACCAGTGCTCCGCTCTTGCATCCCCCTTTCCGCACAGTTCACACATCCTCTTCTCCCGAGAGAGCCAGAACCTATTGAAACCCTCCATACACCCACACCTCATCCTCGCTATAAGTTCCTGACTTCCTTTCTCTCCTTTCGTACACAAATATTGCGCTCTTGCCCTTGGCATAATCCACACATAGTTCCCGTTAAATCTTGACTCTCTTATTCTCTCATCCCCTTCTGTCTTCTCTCTCTCCATGCTGTTTTGCTTAACCAAGTCATAAACCTTGCTTGCTTCCTCGTGCATCCTTCTCACTTCATCCATCTGCAGTCCATTCATTTTGAAATACCGTTCCCTCTCCGCCTCCATCTTTCCACCCCCTCCCCTTTTCTCCTTCTCCCACAAACACTCCCTAACCAGCCTACTTCCCCCCTCTTCCGAAAATTTCTCCTCACATTTACACGCCCGGCTCCCTGCCAGAATACCTACGCTCGTTCTCCCCGTCTCCCTCCTGACAATATAATTAGGCGTGTTCCTTGCCAACCCCAGAGTCCACTTTACATACCTCTCCTGTGTTCTATTTACCTCTTCACTTTCCTTCCACCCCCACACCTCTACCCCATACAATAGCACACTCATCACTAGTGAATCAAACAATTTCATTCTCCTTCCAAAATCATCTGCGAATAACTTCTTTCCCAACCCCCACACCTGCCTCATCACCACATTTGCCCTCCTCACTCTCTCTTTTATGTGACCATCCACTCCCCCATTCCTTCGAAACACGAAGCTCAGGTACACAAACTCTGTCACCTCCTTTACCTCCTTTCCCTTCCACTTCCACTCCCTTCCCTTATCCCTTCCCCCTCCGTTTCTGAGCACCATAACCTTGGACTTTTCCGCATTCAGCTCTAACCCCTTTTCATCCAGGTATCTTCTCAACCTCTTCATCATCTCCTTTAAGGCCTCCTCGCTGGTTGCCAGCAACACTATGTCATCCGCATACGCTAGTGACCAAATTCTAATCCCTCCTATCCTGACTCCTCCTACCACCCCGGCCTCCAGCTTACTTTCCATGTCCGCAATTAAAATCGCAAAAAGCGTGGGGCTAAGTGGACACCCTTGCTTCAGACCCCTCTCCATCCAGAATCCCTCCGAAATCCCCTCCCCTCCTCTTACCTTGTCTTTGGTCTCTTCATATATCTCCCTTACCCTTTCAATTAGGCCTCTCTCTACTCCCCTATCCTCCATTGCCTCCCACAACCTCCCCCTATCCACCGATGGAAACGCGCCTTTGAGATCCACAAAAAACGCGTACACTCTCGTCCCCTTCTTCGCTAATTCTCTATCCACCACCTGCTGCAGCACGTAGATATCGTCGATAGTACTCCTACCCACCCTAAATCCCGCCTGCATCTCCGGCAATATTCCTTTCCCCTCGACATCCTTCCGCAGTCTCTCTGCCACCACCATTGCGTATACCTTATATGCCGTATTCATTAGCGTAATCCCTCTATAATTTTCCTGCCTAGCTCTATCCCCTTTCTTATACAGTGGCACTATTAACCCTTCTCTTCACCCTCCTGGGAATCCCTCGCCCCTCCATACTTTCTTCACTACCTCCTTCAGCCTCTCCCTAACCTCTTGTGTACTAAACAGCCATGCCTCGTTCTGTACCCCATCCAGCCCTGCTGCTTTTGAACTTTTCAACTTCCTTATCTGCTTCTCTATCTCCTCGTCATTAAACTCCTCCATCTCTGCCTCCCCCGTTCGTCTACTTCCCCCAGCCGTCTTCCTTGAATCCGAGCCCTGGAATGATTCTTTGAAAAACTCTCTCCACTCCTCACTCCCTATCTTCTCGCTAACCCCCACCCTACGCTTCCTAAACCTATTTATTATCTTCCAGACGTCCCCCTCTGTCTTAACATTTGCTAACTCCTCTTCCAGATCTTTCTCCTTTTCCTGTTCTTTCTTCTTACACACCAATCTAAACCCCTTCCTCATTTCTACGTACTCCTCCCTTCTCGCATTACCCTCTTTCCACTTCTTGTGCTTCCTCTTCAACTTCTTCTTCATCTTTTTACATTCCTTATCCCACCACGGCTTCACCATCTCTTTCTTCTTCTTTCTAAATAGCTTCTTTTGCACAATGGCTGATGGTCTGATTCCACCCTCTCCTCTACTGCGAATTTTTCCGTCTCCTCCCATCCTTGCATATTCATGACCACATAATCTATCAGCGATACCCCCACCTTACTTACATATGTGTATTCTCCCTCTTCGTCCCCATTTGCCATACCATTCGCCACTGCCCACCCTCTATCCTCCATCCAGTCCCTTAGAATCTCCCCCTCCTTATTTATTACATTATCCTTCGATTTCCTTTCTAAGCTCTCCCCTTCCCTGTAAAGTCCCTCTTCGCTCCCCATTCTCGCATTAAAGTCCCCACCCAGTACCACCATACCCTCTTCTCTTTCGCCCAGCAGGTCTTCAACTCTTTTTTTAATTTTTTCCATCCCATCCTTGTTGTACACTGTCACAAACTTACACTTTATCACTCCTATTTTTATTTTCCTCACTTGCACTCCCTCCCCTTCTTCCTCTCCATGAACATTTTCCTCTAATCCATCTCTAACCCCGGTTATAATTCCCCACTGGCCCTTCCTTTCTTCTTCACTCTGACCGCCTCCTGAAGTCTCCACCTATACCCCCTTGGTAGCTTTGGCTCTATTCTATCCCATTCCTTTCCTTCTACCCACGTCTCTACCAGTCCAACATCAAATTCCTGGATATACCGCTAGAACTCCTCGTCCTTCTTCTTTACCCCTGCTACGTTCCAGTACAGAGCCTTCACTACTCCTCTACCGTGCGTTACCCCCACGCCCCTACTTCCTACGAAACAAATCCCCCTGCACTTCCTTCAACACCTCTCTCTCCTCATCCCACACCCACATCTTCCCGTCTACTCTTATTTTCCGATGTCCTACCTTCGCCGATCTCCCTTCTCTCCTTTCCCTCCTCGCCCTGTCATAAAGCATTCTCTGTACATCCCTTTCCTTTCTCGTCAAATCGTGATCTATGAAAACTCCCTCATCCTGTATCCTACTCTTATTCCGCATTACCCCCAACTTTTCTTCCCAGCTCTCCAACTCCACAACCGCCACTTCCTTCTCCTTCCTCCCCTCCAACTTAATTTTCCCTACCCAAAAATTGCAAAGCAATAATCATGTCCAGTTTACTTCAACCAATAATTATGTCTAATTTACTTCAACCAATAATTTCAAAGCAATAATACTGTCAAATAACCTTCAGTCAAATATAATCAATTCCAAAAAAATGAACACAATTTTTTCAAATAATGAATCATAAAAGCATCAATAATTTTAAAGCATTATTATTAAAATAATATACAATAAATAAAAACCATATATAAAAGTTACATATTTCTTCAAATTAATAAATACAATAATTATTATAATAATTGTAGAATTAAATTTTTGTATTTAAAGTACAATAATATTACAATAAAATATAACGACTTTAATAATACGCAATATATGAATGCAATGTTGATCCTATTTTTTTTAACAAAATATTAAAAAATACTTCCCCTAATTATCATATTTTTATTGAAGAATGTTTCATCCCACTGTGGTTGTTGAAATTGAAGTTCAAAATTCTTCTTAAAAATGATCCCTTCAAAGCAATATTATATTTTTATTATAACATTTTACTTTCCTCTGCAACTGTTAAAAATTACTGACCTGAAACAAATAATTCACGTTATGATATAAAATGTACGATTTAAAATGAAAATATACAATTTAACATAAGTAATTATTTTATAATAAACGGTCTAAGCTGGCAATATTTAAACATATGAATTTCTAAATATGGCTTTCAATAATTGAATGTTATTGCACCTTTTCATTAAAATTATTCAAGATGATGTTTTACTAAAATTCAAGCTGCTTTCCAAGTTGAATTTTAATATTATAAATGTAACAATGTCATTCCATTTTATTTCGCCAAATTCGGTTACTACATAACTTTTAAAAATATTTCAACATAACTATAATCAACTTAATTGTCTTTTGATCTCTTTTATGACAAAAATTCATCAAATTACTGTATTGTTATTTATAAATTTGATTTTCAAAATGCCAATAAGCAGAAAAATGTCATATTTATGTGCATAATATAATGTTTAAAGACTAAAATTATACAATGTAAAATTTAATTGAACGAAATCAGGCTTATTCAACAGTGCTTAAACTTTCATTTACCATGAACAAAGATAAATTTAATATGTTATAATTTGCTAAAATGATATTTTACAATTAACTAAAACATAAGCATTTTTCAAAAAACTTTATAATACGTTTTATCCTTTATCGCGAATGGATAAATCGTAGGGGGAAAAATGAAAAAATCACGAGTTTTCACCTATATGTAAATCAGGTCTTCATTTTATCTCCCTTAAAATTTTGCGCTTGTCCCGAGCTATTTCCTTCAAAATAAAATTTTTTTAAATAAATATAGCTATTGCTATTTTGAGGTTTCTCTACGCAAGTTAAAGACTAAGTTGAAGTTGACTTTTGTGATTCGACTGCGATAAATTTTAATTTTTAAATATTTTGCCCACTTCGGGTTGGTGTTTACCTTTTGCAACCAAACCAAAACCTGAAAATTGACGAATTTGAAATTGTACTTTTATACACTTCAGCTTCAAAAATGTAGAAAAAAGATCAAAATCATAAAATTTTGATCAAAAACGAACCTTATCAAGTAACTTTAAATTAAAAAATGTCAACACTGTGATTTTAATAACGTTTCGAAAGTCTCGGAAAATGTTTATAAATTTTAGTTATTTTTGAAATACAATTTTCGCTTATTATTACATATCATAGTGACTTCTGCTTATGTTCTATACAATTTTAAATACTATTTAATAATTGCTGTTTCGTTTGATTCAATTGAGTTTTTTTCTATTCCATAATACACATAAATGTGACATTTTTTTGCATGTTTGCATATTGAAAATCAAATTACTAAATAAAAAAAAAGTAATTTTATAAATGTATGTCATGAATGTCAACGGCGATACCACGCTGAAAACACCAGTTCCCGTTAGATCACTGAAGTTAAGCAGTGTTGGGCGCGGTTAGTACTTGGATGGGTGACCGTTCGGGGAATACTGCGTGTTGTTGACCCGTCGTGGGTGTGGTGGACCCACACTGGTAGTATTTATCCACCTAGAAACACTACCCGAATCGGGTAGTGAGGCAATGAACTTTCGAGTTCGAAATGCTAATCAATTTTTTTTTTTTTTTATGTCATGAATGAGTTGTATCACAATTTTTAGAAATTATGTCGCAGCTGACTTTAGCGGAATAAAATGGAATGACCCGAAGACAATAGTGAAACTATAAATAAATATGAATAATATTATAGGGCCTAGCCCGTTAAGCTGCTCAAAAATGCCCTTGGCTGGCATCAGATTTTCAATGAGCCCTTTTCTGAGAGATGGAATCATAAATTTTTTCAGGGATTTTTGAACCCCCATCATCACCCCTATAGTCATGGTGGCTAAAAATGTGTTTTATGGTTTTTATTTTTTTGTGACACTTTTTTGTAATAGAAAAATTTGAAAAAAAATTGTAAAAAACAAATAATAAGAATAGACCTACAAAAAATTTTTTCCAGTGTTTTGGCGGGAAATTAAAATTTTTGAGAGAAATTAAAATTTTCGAAAATTTTTTTTGGTCACAAATTTTTTGAGTACTGTTCCAAATTTTTTATAAATGAAAGCTCATCTCATGTAATAACTTTCAGAATTTTTCAGATTTTTAATCAATGTGGACGGTAGTTTTTTGAAATAAAAACTTTCACTGACGGCAGATACCCTTACTGAGAAGAAGTATTGGTAAATATTGGATTCAGTACTTTTTTCCCGAAAAAGTATTGGATTTCCAATGCTTATTCACGAAAAAAGTCTGAATCCGATGAACATATATGTTTGAAAGAAATCTTTCGCCTACTCCATCGTTTTGTCTTGAACTTCTTGATCCAAAATATTCTCGGAATCATTAGTTGATTTCAAACGCGATACAAAGGACTCGCAATTTTGCATATCGTGATTGAGACGTTTTCAGAATGTCTCATTTGAAAAACATGCAATTTTACTAAAAGAGCCGATTTTCGGAAGTAACTTATTATATATTTGAGGAGTCGATATTTCCTTTCAATGATGCCATGTATTGCAGGCCTGCCCAAGCTGGGGAAAACTGCTTATTTGCCAGATGGGAATTTAACACCACCACCGACCTCTACTCATTCAACTTCACGAGAGCGACCACCCCGCAAGCCTCTTGACCTGAGAAGAGGGACGTGGTGGTGGAACTCAAACATGTGGTGAATGAACAGTTTTCCCCAGCTTGGGCAGGCCTGATGTATTGGTTCAGCAACCCAACGAATTTTCGTCACTTGGCGAGAGTCATTAGATTCAGCTGTATTTAGCTGGTTACGTTATCCTTTAAGTGGTGACACGAGAACTTTATACCCTGCAAAGAACCATTTCCACTTAATACAAAAACATATCGAGCAAAATTTTTAATCACACATATTGTTGAAGCCCGATATAAATTATAGTATAGAAAACAGTTCATAAAGCAGGTTTTAATCTATCTGCTACAAAAAATGGATGACTGGTTTCTCTCAATAAAATCGGCTATTATAGCAAAATTGTATGTTTTTCAAATAAGAGATTCGGAAAACGTATCAATTCCGATATGCAAAATTGCGAGTCCTTGAATCGCGTTTGAAATCAACTAATGATTCCGAAAATATTTCTGCTTCAGAAGCTCAAGAAAAAACGTTGTAGTAGGCGAAAGATTTCTTTCAAACATATATGTTCATCGGATGTGGGAGATTTTTCGGAAATTACCGTCAACGATCTCGAAATATTGTTCACGGGTTCGTATCAACTCAGTCAAGCTATATCGTATTTTCAAAGTAGAACGGAGTAAAAAAAACTAATTAGGAAGGATTGCGGTCCCAGCTGAGAATTCCTGTACAGGAACCTGTGCTGGAACCTGACAGGTTCCTTTGTAGGTTCGTGCACAGGCTCCTGTCCAGGAACGTACGCAGGTTCCTGGTACACCGGTTCCTGTCGCGGATCCTGAGAGGGAACTTGCGCACGTTCCTGTACAGGAACCTGGATATTCAAATACCTGTACAGGTTCCTGTATTATCGTGGATGTTGCTGCAAGAAATTCCCTAGGGAGGATCCTGTAAAGGTTCCTGACCAGGTGGGACACTCGCCATATATGCATGTATATATATATATAATTAAAAAAAAAAAGTTAAACAACCACCGCAGGGTACCACTAAGAGCAACTGCCATATAAAAAGAAAATGTCAATAGCCCCCAGTAGAACCGCGGTAAAATACACCTATGGCCACGCCTCACATCCGTGAGATGGGTGGTCACAGGGAACGACGAAGTCACAACGACAGGCCGGCGAAACCCTCGTGTGTTCTGCATCCATCTCGCAAGTGCCTTGGCATATTTTTGGCACGCGGGTATGGCTTTAAGGTTACGAACCAGTGATAATTTAACACCTCCGAGAGCACCTATCACAAGGACAATTACTCGTACTGAATATCTTGGGTACAGTCGTTGCAGCTCTCTTTTAAGGTCTTGATACCTCTCCTCTTTTTCTTTCTCCTTTGCAGTGATGTTGCATTCGGACGGAGCCGAGAATTTGATCACGAATATCGTTCGTTTCTCGAAGTCTTGGAGAACAATGTCAGGCCTCGAGTGCGCAACGGAGACTGCTGCCCGAAAATCGTAGTTCCAGAAAATCTGGCACTTCTCGTTTCGGACAATTGACTCTATATCCCTTGGAGCGTTCGGCAGGGCAGGGTCGCGACCAACACCGTAAGAGCGACAAAGGTGGTAATAAAGTACTCTTAGGGTCGGATTATGTCTATAGATATACGTTGTTCCTGCGTGGGTCGGACACCCCGATAGTATGTGTTCTAGGTACTCAGCGTGTGCATCACACGCTCTTCACCTATCACTGGGAACTTCTTGACATAAAATGCGGGCGCGGTATGCTAAGATGGAGATTACACCGTCCTGACATGCGAAAATGAAGCCCTCTGTACCTGAATTGAGCCCTGATGATTTGAGGAAAGCAAAAGTTTGCTCCTTTGACAAGGACTGTTTTTCTACATTTCTGTGAAAGTTTCCGTGCATATGCTTGTCGAGTAGCTCTTGGTGAAATTTTCTAACATCTGCTTTCTTTACTCCGGCTTTTAGACGCGAAGCATCTAGATGGAGTAATGCACTTTCCTCACTTCTGATGTTGAAATTCAGGCCAAGGGTCTCGGCAGCTTGCTCCGCGGCTTTGTAAAGGAACGCCCCTTCGCCAATCATCTCGTGGTTTCTGACCATCTTTAGGAGAGGATCTCTGCCATTCGCAACGATGTAAGCTGTACTCAAAACAATTCGGTTATGAAGACACTGGAGATTCAGAAGTCCGCGTCCGCCTTGCTGGCGTGAAATGTATAATCGCGGAACTGACGAATTGATATGCAAGCTTTTATGCATATGCATGATCTTACGCGTGGTGACATCAAGGGCCTTAAGCTCGTTCTTCGTCCATTGAACCACCCCAAACGAGTAGAGTAGAACCGGGACGGCAAGCATGTTAGTCGCAGATACCTTGTTCAACGCCGACAGATTGGAAGACCAAATCTGTCGAAGAAGATGCTTGTATCTGCTTCGGAGAGACTCCTTCACTGATGTTACGTCCTGAATGCGGCTTTGAGGCACGCCCAGGTATGTATAGGTCTCTCCAGTGTTAAGATGTCTAATAACACTTATATCCACAAGCTCAGGGTCCTTGGGAACGCCAGTAACCTTTCCTTTCTTCAAATGAATTTTGGCACACTTGTCCAAACCAAAGTCCATCCCAATCTCTCCTGTGTAGTTCTTGACGATATTTACAGCAGTTTGAAGTTTGCTTTTACCAGCGGCATAGATCTTCAGGTCATCAATATAAAATACATGAGTGACCTTATGCTCACGCTGATTAGTGTCGCCACAGAGGTATCCATGAGAATTTCGTAGTGCGAGAGATAGAGGCAGAAGTGTGATGCAAAAAAGCAAAGGGCTCATACTATCCCCTTGACAGACGCCCCTCTGGAAGGTGACCTTGTTCGTCGTCAGACGATGATTCCTACATGAGATGGTAAATCTAGTTTTCCAAAGAAGCATCACTCTCTCTATGCATCTCACTATGTTTGGATGTACCTTCAAGCTTTCTAACAGACAGATGATAAGTCTATGAGAGGTTGAATCGAAAGCTTTCCGGTATTCAATCCAGGCCATGGACAGGACGCGCTGATGGGTGGCAGCGTCTTTACAGACACACCTGTCAATTAGCAGGTTCTCTCGACAGCCTGCTACACCTTTTTTCGAGCCACGTTGTTCGTACATCTCTCGCCATACAGGCTCAATTCGTCGAACAATCCTGTTGTTAAGGACAGCTGTAAAGATCTTATACAGTGTGTTTAAACAAGTTATTGGCCTGTAATTCTCTGGTCTGGACAAGTTGCCTTTTTTCGGTAGGAGTATAGTGCGTCCTAACACCAGCTACTGCGGAATAGGCATCTCCGATTTTAAATATGAGGTGAATATGCGGGCCAAATGTTGGTGTATAGAAGTAAACTTTTTCCACCAAAAGTTCTTGATACAATCTGGTCCAGCACCGGAAAAGTTCTTCGTGCCTCTAAGTACTTTCTTCACCTCTTCGGCAGTGACTGATGGGCACTCCTCCTCAGATTTTATGAGGCTGTCGCAAAACTCCTTGAAGCGGATGATATTGTCAGTATCTTCTTTCAACTCTAGTGTTTTCGGGATCTTGTGCACCTCTCTCCAAAAAGCCTCTACCTCCTTGGGCTTGGGTGGATTTTTTACAAAAACAGGGGGATCACTGAAGAGGCGTGATGGATCAGCAAGAAACTGTTGATTCTCCCTGTTCCATCTCTCCCTCTTCTGTATCCTCCTCCTTGCGTCAGATAACAGCCTTATTCTGTCAACAATATGTTGCTTGATTGTCAGCAGCTTTGACTTGTTCAGTGTATGATTCAAGGTCCTTAGTTCTTGGGCGAACTTTCGAACCCTTTCCGTGAACGGTCTACCAGATGTTATGTAGTCAATCACACATTGAACACTGGACGCATTCTGTGTTGCCCATCCAATTTTCTTGTTCAGTTGATGCAAGCGTCGTTTGGTCTTCTGACCCATCGTCGGTTTCAGCCTTCGATGTGAATCAGCCAACCTCTCGCAGCACCATAAACTGAGCAATTGATGGTCCAGAGGTCGGACTCTTGCGAGATATCTCCACGAAGGGAGGCATCCATTTCAGCCAGATCTTGGGGCTTAAGAGGAACTTGCATGTTGATGTTCCTCCTAGTACTGAAATTGCGATCATCTTCCAGAAGGAGCCTGCTTTCTGCGGTTGGTCTTAATGTCGTTTCAGCTTCGTCTGCAGCTTGTTCAAGCAGCGGTTGAGGAAGCGCTCCGCGTACATATCCATTTTTCCGGAGGTAGTCGGCTTGATTTCGCAAAGACTGATGCGAAACGTATTGAAGCTCTGGGTGTTTCTGGCACCACAGAGTATGCATAAGCGCCATAAAGCCTCCGCAAACAGGGATATTACTGGCATCGTAGCAGTCTAGCACGTCATTCTTAAGTTGATCCGTCCACTGAATGTGGGCGTTTCGCCGGTTCGTCGTCGTGTTTCCACCTAAATTATTTTCAGCACCCCGAACTCTAGGATGATCGGCATTGTTTGCCGATATATTGTCGGGTGCTCTGCGCGTTCGATCGTTTTAAACCGCATCTACAAAATTTTGGTGGTTTGTTGGTTTCATTGTTTTTCCCACGAGCAGCTAGGGAAAGGGTTTGTCAATCCTTGTAGAGCCCCGTGTGCAAGGATAAGGCTGATACTGTGAGACGTCGCCCGGTATCCCAGAGTCACCGTTAAAGACACCTCATCCAGGTGCCATGCAGCTTTCGGCACGGTTCTCACACCTTCGCTTAGGGGTTATTCCTTCGGGTCCATCCCTGAACAATTGTCCGCGACTGCTTATTAATTATTATAACCATATTCAGCAGAAACCCTTGGTACGGGGACCCTCTATCCGCAACCAGAGGACGCGTTTGGGGGCTTTGTCATAAGCCCTCCGGTTCTATTCCAAGGGAATCGAAACCGAAACCGAAAATATATATATACGAAATATATATATATATATATATACACACACACATATATATATATATAATTAAAAACAAAGTTAAACAACCACCGCAGGGTACCACTAAGAGCAACTGCCATCTTGAAAAAATGTCAATGGCCCCCAGTAGAACCGCGGTAAAATACACCTATGGCCACGTCTCACATCCGTGAGATGGGTGGTCACAGGGCACGACGAAATCACAACGACAGGCCGGCGAAACCCTCGTGTGTCTTGAGGACACGAAGCGACCCAAGGATGACAGCTTTCTGCATCCATCTCGCAAGAGCCTTGGCATATTTTTGGCACGCGGGTATGGCTTTAAGGTTACGAACCAGCGATAATTTCACACCTCCGAGAGCACCTATCACAAGAACAATCACTCGTACCGAATATTTTGGGTACAGTCGAAGCAGCTCTCTTTTAAGGTCTTGATATCTCTCCTCTTTTTCTTTCTCCTTTGCAGTGATGTTGTATTCGGATGGAGCCGAGAATTCGATCACGAATATAGTTCGTTTCTCGAAGTCTTGGAGAACAATGTCAGGCCTCGAGTGCGC
>CAKNXH010063918.1:0-15848 GCA_932178445.1 Andricus quercusramuli
AGTTATTTCTGTGGCCAGTCATAGGGGTGCCTTCCCGCCCCCCATGACACGTTGGAATGGGTGCCGTGTGTGACCTAAGCAATTCTACACTTCGTACCGACATTTCCCTTCTTTTCTCTAAAACGTTCAGTCGTAGAGTAAAAACATATTGAATATAAAATATGTATTTTCAAAAGATCTAAAAATATTGTTGAGAGCTTTTTTGTAAATTTTCATTATTTACTGAAGTAAACGGAAAAACATGAAATTTTTATAGTTTTTTGGGGTTTTGACCTTGAAAATCAAATTTGCGGGTATTTTCACTATCATATTCGTGATCAGCACGTCAAAATACACAGGTATACGGAGTTTTAAATGAATCGGAGGTAAGCGCTTTTCGGAACTCCACCCAATCAAATTATTAAGACGTAAACAATAAATACCATGAAGATAAATAATATAAACATTCGATCAAGTTTAAAGCGGATTAGCGATGACCCTTAAGACATCAAAAACAAGTATGGTTCCGCCTCACGAGCTAGACATGCAGAATGACTTGGAATTGTCTTGGAGTGGTCTTCACCCAAGACAAAATCAAGACTAAATATTTTTACCCGGGACTGCTGTAACTTTCCAAAGACTTCGGACTTTGGAAAATTACTTTACTCAAGATTGGATTTATACAAAAACAAAAAAAATCGATTTTTTTAAACCGTCACACGGGATGACCCCCTTAACGGAGACTTTGGGACACCAGGTCGAATCCCTAAGTATGTAGACCCGCCTCCTGCAAGCGGGGCTCTGCAGGAGGTGTTTCTTATTTCTCTAGCTTCTCGTGGGTCCGAAACGAGCGAAACACGAAAAATAAAACAAAACGAAAACAATGAGGGACCCGTTCCCGGACCCGCTTTCAACCCACCGCCGAAAGTGGAGGCCTGTCAGGTTGCCGTCCCCCACGAGCGGTGCGAACTTCTGACAACGATGGCCACAATCTTTTTCATGAGGTGGGAGAACAGCTAACGGAGCTCACTGTAAGGAAGAGGCAATGTAGCGGTGCGCAAAGAAAGAGAGACCGTAAAGCGTGGCTCGCAAACAGCAGCCAAGGCTCCCGCAGCGGGCAGTGATTGCGGAAACTTCACCTGGAGCAATTCCGCAGGCCTGTTCTACAGGAAAGAGGAAGAAGGGCCCCAGAGAAACTTTCCCAAACAGGGATAGGAAACGGTAGAAGGCCTTGGATACACAGGGCCTCACTTTCGCGCAGATGTATTCAACGATATGTTCATTAGGTCAGGGGCCATCGTAGTGGAGGTCGCAGACATCTGGTCGCGGGACTGTATAGTAGAGATAACTCCAATTTTTTTGCTCGAAGAGGGACTAAACCTGGAGATCAAGGGGACGGAGTGTCTGCAAAGGTATTGCACAGCGACCGTATTGATTCCCGGTACCCCCGAGGATCCGTCGACCGTTCTGGGGCGTCTTAGCTTCTACAACCCGACTCTGCGAACCGATTCGTGGAAGGTATATTCCGACAGGCAGGGATCCAGGCCGAAGGGGAGAGGCTAGATTCTAGTTGTTGGTTTTCCAGAATTCCTTATCAGAGCCCTTGTGGCTCTGGATTATCGAACCTTTCTCGGGGCGGGTAAGGTCAACTTCAGGGAGCCCCACTGTGATTCGTAGGGAGACCAGAAGCGTCCGGAGGTGCCCCGAGTTCGCCTTTCAATATCCAAGACTGGAATCCCCATGATTCAGATTAACTTGCACTACAGCAAAGGCGCCTCGGCGGTTCTAGGCAGGCGCAAGTCAGTAGTGCAGACAGACATGGCCCTAATACAAAAACCCTGGTTAGACAGGGCAAGGATTACTGACTTGTCAGGGTGTGGCTCCAGTTATTAAATATTTAGGCTGGACCAATCAGGAGCGCGGTATAAACAGTCGTGTGTACGTGAGCGGAAGTGCAAATGTAGTGACTGCTATTCTCTCCTCGCTAACCCCACGTCAGCGGTCGCTTCAATAACACTGCGTTGAAATCATGTTCACGTACGAAGGACTGTTTACACCGCGCTCCTAATAGGTCCAGCTTAAATACTCAGTAACTCAAC
This sequence comes from Andricus quercusramuli, assembly GCA_932178445.1. NCBI lineage: Eukaryota > Metazoa > Arthropoda > Insecta > Hymenoptera > Cynipidae > Andricus > Andricus quercusramuli. Next base: position 2,079 of record CAKNXH010063918.1, read on the forward strand.
AGCTAAAACTTCAACTGATTTTTCGAAAAGGAATTTTCGATTTATTTTCTTAATTTTTATATACCTATATATAAGTCCGGACACTTGAGTCTGGGACACCCTGTATAAGGAACCGCGCAAAAAAACACTGAAGGCATGCACAGCCATTAAGGGTATGGATGCGATCTTGGTGCCCCAGCTCTGTTCCATGGATCTAATCGTGATTCTCGTAAATCATCGTGGGTGAGACTCAGGGACAGAAGCGGAGAAAGCCTAGAGGTGTGTATCGCCTCGGCCTACTTTCCGGGCGATGCTGAGGGACCTTCGCCTAACAAAGAGGTGGAGACTCTAATTCGGCACTTCCAGGAGAACACGATTCCTCTGCGATGGGCCGCCTGACAAGAATAAATAGATGGACTCGCGGGACTAGGCACAATAGGCTCCCAAGCGACGTCAGCAGACTGCCGATTTAAAAAGACGACTTTTGAATAGATACAAATACGAATTGTCAAACTTTGAAGCCATGGACGAATTTTCTGTATAACAGTTAAATTTTTAACCCGAGAATAAGAATTTTTAACCAAAAATGGAAAAGTTGAACTTTCAGTAGAAAGAAATTAATTTTTAGCAAGAAAAAAAATACATTTCAACAAAGTAGTTAAGTTTTGAACCAAAGACATAAATTTTTAACGAAAATGGTGAATTTTCTGACCAAAAAGATTAATTTTCAACAAGTACCGATTTCTCAGTCAGAAAATAAAAAATTCAAATTGTTAAAATTTGAAGCCAAAAGATTAATTTTCTGTAAAACATTTGAATTCTTAATCCAAGAAGATGAATTCTTAATCAACTAAGAGCAATTTTCTCCGCAAATTTTAAGCCCACACGATTAGTTTTCTACAACAACAAAATTTTCAACTAAAAATTGGAAAATTACATTATCAGTTTAAAAATAGTATATTGTGCAGTAAAGTAGTAAACAGAGTAGAGCAAATCGCTAGTACACGCAAGAAAATATTATTCTTAGATTTTGAGGTTAGGTGCGAAGGCGGTAGGCTTCTGCCACCGTGCGGCCCCACTGCCAAATCGAAGAATAGAACGACAAACACGTGAGTTTTATTCTTGACGCAGCTATTTTATTCCCTGCTATGTTTCACTCTCACCTAGAGAATAAACGCGTAAATTCGTGATCTGCGCATGCGCCATTCTAATAGCGAATTCGGTTATCCTGCACTGGTGCACTCCAGAGCACTCCCACCTGCTCCGAAGCAAGTTGGAGGGAGAACGAAGAAGTTATAAGAAGTAAGAAGGACCAGGTCGGAGTGCTCTGGAGTGCACCAGTGCAGGATAACCGAATTCGCTATAAGTTTTTTCCGGAGCCCCAAAATCAGCAATTCTGCATTCGCTCTACAGGCATGAAAGAGCGCACTTTTTGTGCAGGTATTGGAAAACTTAAATTTACACAAATAAGAGAATTTTTAATAAAATACTTAAATTTTCAACCAAAAAGATGAACCATTATCCCCAAAAAAATTGTTAACAAAGTAGTTCTGTTAAGGCTAACTTAATCATATTATATTCTGAATATTTCCTCAAAGCCAAGTTTACTAGAGCATATTTCAAAACCTCTTTGCCTGTAGAAATTTTAATTGATGAATTTACATTTAGCACACAAGCCTTATCGTATAAAGGATCTGAGAGAATCACCGAAATTCCTCACGGCATAGGATACGTAAACTTAGAACAGTCGCAAATTGCCTGTAACCGAGGTGACATACACGTGCGTGCTCGGTCTACATAGGTTGAATCGCATGTTATCGCGACGCTTTCAATCAATTGCTGTGCTATTATTTTTTGTTTTTACAATTGTGAGTTATTGAAAGGTCTTAATAAAGACACATTGTTAATGGCAAAATCTTTGTTTTCACTGTGCATTCTTTCTGACATTACGTATTCGAGCAACCGGGACATTTTCTTAATAGGAATCGGACCAAACGATTCTCCCTTTGATGATAAATTTAATTACTTTGACTTTCAACAATAACACTACGCCAAACGTTGGTTCGGTTTGAAACATGGTCCTCTGAAGCCCGGTTTAGGCTCAAATCTAATCAAATGTGAGTAGAAAGTGCTCAGTGTTGAAATAGATGGATTCTGAAGTGAAAAGTGCTGGAAAAGTGACTACAAAACTCCTTTTCATGACTGCATGTTGCTGTTAGGCTGCAACCCTAGTCACGTGATTTATTGCACATAGGTGTGAATTTGGATTTACACTATGACGACTCTTTATGACCTTTTCGAGGAGCAGATCCAATATATATATATATATATATATATATATATATATATAATTTAAAAAAAAAAAGTTAAACAACCACCGCAGGGTACCACTAAGAGCAACTGCCATCTTGAAAAAATGTCAATGGCCCCCAGTAGAACCGCGGTAAAATACACCTATGGCCACGTCTCACATCCGTGAGATGGGTGGTCACAGGGCACGACGAAATCACAGCGACAGGCTGGCGAAACCCTCGTGTGTCTTGAGGACACGAAGCGACCCAAGGATGACAGCTTTCTGCATCCATCTCGCAAGAGCCTTGGCATATTTTTGGCACGCGGGTATGGCTTTAAGGTTACGAACCAGCGATAATTTCACACCTCCGAGAGCACCTATCACAAGAACAATCACTCGTACCGAATATTTTGGGTACAGTCGAAGCAGCTCTCTTTTAAGGTCTTGATATCTCTCCTCTTTTTCTTTCTCCTTTGCAGTGATGTTGTATTCGGATGGAGCCTAGAATTCGATCACGAATATAGTTCGTTTCTCGAAGTCTTGGAGAACAATGTCAGGCCTCGAGTGCGCAACGGAGACTGCTGCCCGAAAATCGTAGTTCCAGAAAATCTGGCACTTCTCGTTTCGGACAATTGACTCTATATCCCTTGGAGCGTTCGGCAGGGCAGGGTCGCGACCAACACCGTAAGAGCGACAAAGGTGGTAATAAAGTACTCTTAAGGCCGCATTATGTCTATAGATATACGTTGTTCCTGCGTGGGTCGGACACCCCGATAGTATATGTTCTAGGTACTCAGCGTGTGCATGACACGCTCTGCACCTATCACTGGGAACTTCTTGACATAAAATGCGGGCGCGGTATGCTAAGGTGGAGATTACACCGTCCTGGCATGCGAAAATAAAGCCCTCTGTACCTGAATTGAGCCCTGATGATTTGAGGAAAGCAAAAGTTTGCTCCTTCGACAAGGACTGTTTTTCTACATTTCTGTGAAAGTTTCCGTGCATTTGCTTGTCGAGTAGCTCTTGGTGAAATTTTCCAACCTCTGCTTTCTTTACTTCGGCTTTTAGACGTGAAGCATCTAGATGGAGTAATGCACTTTCCTCACTTCTGATGTTAAAATTCAGGCCAAGGGTCTCGGCAGCTTGCTCCGCGGCTTTGTAAAGGAACGCCCCTTCGCCAATCATCTCGTGGTTTCTGACCATCTTTAGGAGAGGATCTCTGCCATTCGCAACGATGTAAGCTGTACTCAAAACAATTCGGTTATGAAGACACTGGAGATTCAGAAGTCCGCGTCCGCCTTGACGGCGTGAAATGTATAATCGCGGAACTGACGAATTGATATGCAAGCTTTTACGCATATGCATGATCTTACGCGTGGTGACATCAAGGGCCTTAAGCTCGTTCTTCGTCCATTGAACCACCCCAAACGAGTAGAGTAGGACCGGGACGGCAAGCATGTTAGTCGCAGATACCTTGTTCAACGCCGACAGATTGGAAGACCAAATCTGTCGAAGAAGATGCTTGTATCTGCTTCGGAGAGACTCCTTCACTGATGTTACGTCCTGAATGCGGCTTTGAGGCACGCCCAGGTATGTATAGGTCTCTCCAGTGTTAAGATGTCTAATAACACTTATATCCACAAGCTCAGGGTCCTTGGGAACGCCAGTAATCTTTCCTTTCTTCAAATGAATTTTGGCACACTTGTCCAAACCAAAGTCCATCCCAATCTCTCCTGTGTAGTTCTTGACGATATTTGAAGCAGTTTGAAGTTTGCTTTTACCAGCGGCATAGATCTTCAGGTCATCCATATAGAATACATGAGTGACCTTATGCTCACGCTGATTAGTGTCGCCACAGAGGTATCCAGGAGAATTTCGTAGTGCAAGAGATAGAGGCAAAAGTGTGATGCAAAAAAGCAAAGGGCTCATACTATCCCCTTGAAAGACGCCCCTCTGGAAGGTGACGTTGTTCGTCGTCAGACGATAATTCCTAGATGAGATGGTAAATCTAGTTTTCCAAAGAGGCATCAATCTCTCTATGCATCTCAGTATGTGTGGATGTACCTTCAAGCTTTCCAACAGACAGATGATAAGTCTATGAGAGGTTGAATCAAAAGCTTTCCGGTAGTCAATGCAGGCCATTGACAGGACGCGCTGATGGACTTTAGCGTCTTTACAGACACACCTGTCAATCAGCAGGTTCTCTCGACAGCTTGCTACACCTTTTTTCGAGCCACGTTGTTCGTACATCTCTCGCCATACAGGCTCAATTCGTCGAACAATCCTGTTGTTTAGGATAGCTGTAAAAATCTTATACAGTGTGTTCAAACAAGTTATTGGCCTGTAATTCTCTGGTTTGGACAAGTCGCCTTTTTTCGGTAGGAGTATAGTGCGTCCTAACACTAGCCACTGCGGAATGGGCATCTCCGACTTTAAATATGAGGTGAATATGCGGGCCAAATGTTGGTGTGTAGAAGTAAACTTCTTCCACCAAAAGTTCTTGATACAATCTGGTCCAGCACCGGAAAAGTTCTTCGTGCCTCTAAGTGCTTTTTTCACCTCTTCGGCAGTGACTGATGGGCACTCCTCCTCAGATTTTATGAGGCTGTCGCAAAACTCCTTGAAGCGGATGATATTGTCAGTATCTTCCTTCAACTCTAGTGTTTTCGGGATCTTGTACACCTCTCTCCAAAAAGTCTCTACCTCCTTGGGCTTGGGAGGATTTTTTACAAAAACAGGGGGATCACTGAAGAGGCGCGATGGGTCAGCGAGAAACTGTTGATTCTCTCTGATCCATCTCTCCCTCTTCTGTATCCTCCTCCTTGCGTCAGATAACAGCCTTATTTTGTCAACAATATGCTGCTTGATTGTCAGCAGCTTTGACTTGTTTAGTGTGTGATTCAAGGTCCTTAGTTCTTGGGCGAACTTTCGAACCCTTTCCGTGAACGGTCTACCAGATGTTATGTAGTCAATCACACATTGAACACGGGACGCATTCTGTCTTGCCCATCCAATTTTCTTGTTCAGTTGATGCAAGCGTCTTCTTGTCTTTTGATCCATCGTCGGTTTGAGCCTTCGATTTGAATCAGCCAAAGCTCTCGCAGCACCATAAACTGAGCAATTGATGGTCCAGAGGTCGGACTCTTGCGAGATATCTCCACGAAGGGAGGCATCCATTTCAGCCAGATCTTGGGGCTTAAGAGGAACTTGCATGTTGATGTTCCTCCTTGTACTGAAATTGCCATCATCTTCAAGAAGGTGCCTACTTTCTGCGGTTGGTCTTAATGTCGTTTCATCTTCGTCTGCAGCTTGTTCAAGCAGCGGCTGAGGAAGCGCTCCGCGTACATATCCATTTTTGCGGAGGTAGTCGGCTTGATTTCGCAAAGACTGATGCGAAACGTGTTGAAGCTCTGGGTGTTTCTGGCACCACAGAGTATGCATACGCGCCATAAAGCCTCCACGAACAGGGATAATACTGGCATCGTAGCAGTCTAACACATCATTCTTAAGTTGATCCGTCCACTCAATGTGGGCGTTTCGCCGGTTCGTCGTTGTGTTTCCATCTAAATTATTTTCAGCACCCCGAACTCTAGGATGATCGGCATTGTTTGCCGATCCATTGTCGGGTGCTCTGCGCGTTCGATCGTTTTGAACCGCATCTACAACATTTTGGTGGTTTTTTGGTTTCATTGTTGTTCCCACGAGCAGCTAGGGAAAGGGTTCGTCCATCCTTGTAGAGCCCCGCGTGCAAGGATAAGGCTATTACTCTGAGACATCGCCCGATATCCCAGGGTCACCGTTAAAGACACCTCACCCAGGTGCCATGCAGCTTTCGGCACGGTTCGCACACCTTCGCTTAGGGGTTATTCCTTCGGGACCATCCCTGGACAATTGTCCGCGACTGCTTATTAATTATTGTACCCATATTCAGCAGAAACCCTTGGTACGGGGACCCTCTATCCGCAACCCGAGGACGCGTTCGGTGGCTTTGTCATAAGCCCTTCGGTTCATATATATATATATATATATATATATGCACTTAGTCGTGCTCTGATCAACTATGAAAAATTGGCTAAAGTCACTGTGACTCCAGCCGAAGCCGACACACCCATTGAGCTGGTAATCGGCGTTGATTATTATGCTGTCACTATTATGGAAGGTTTAAGAGAAGGACCACCAGGTATATCTGTTGAAGAAAATACAATTCTAGGTTGAACAGTTTTAGGTCCTCCTTTCCTTCCAAGTCGTGGTACCATCTCGAATATGTCTCGAACAGAGTCCAGTCAATACACTCTTCGATTACCCTCAAAAAATGGTCTACCTTTAGACGTACTTGCTTCATTTTCTAGGACCCTATTTCTCTACAATAAACTTGAACGATGTTTAGCGGCTAGCCCAGTTGCAGTCCAGAAATATACTGTATTTTTAACTGATTATGATTATGACCGTTTTGAGGAAAGATAGTACTACCACTTGCGCTCGGATAGTATTTAACGCTTGAAGCGTAACCTGTAATGATGTCTCTTTTAATGATCATTTAATGATGGGTCCTTAATTACAAAATGATTTACTATCAATTCTTACACTATGGAGAGGGCATCAATTTGTTTATACAGCTGATATGGAAAAGATGTTCCGCCAGATCTCGGTAAACCCAGTAGGCAGTGATTTTCAACGTATTTTGTAGCGTCCTGACTTAGGAATTCAGGCACAATCTTATCAGTTACTAAGAGTGATATATGGAACAGCATGTGCTCCATAGCTTTCACTTCGAGTCCTTAAGCAAGTTTCTCAAGATGACGGTAGTCGCTTTTCACTTGCTGTCCATATCTTACAAAATGATCTTCACGTGGATGATGCTTTGTTTGGAGCAGACGACATTGAATCTGCTCGCAAGACCCACCAGCTACTATCTCATTTTTTAGTGTCTGGTGGTTTCCATCTACGTCAATCTGCCAGTAATTATGGTGAGTTACTGGAAGGTATTCCACCAAGCAGTCATAGGTTGCCATTTGATCAATATAGCGGTTAACATGAAAATATTGAAGTATTGGATATTGTGTGGCATCCGACATCGGACTGTTTTAAATATAAAATTCAACTGTCTGAGAAAATTATTCCGACCAAACGTATGGTCCTGTCCAATATAGCTTTTGGATCACTGGCTCCAATATTGTCAGGAACTTTCGTCATTGAATCAATTTAATATTCCCCGTTGGATAGGTCATCCAGGTGAAATCTTGCAATAGAGTTGCATAGCTTCGCAGATGCATCAAGTAAACTTACGGAGCTGTAGTTTATGTACGCGTATTAAATGACTTACATGGCGCTCACACTACTTTAGTAGAAAGTAGCCCCAATCAAGACCCTCAACATTCCTAAACTGGAACTTAATTCAGTTTTTTTTTGTTGGCTAAAACTATTAGACTCACTGAAATACAGACTAAACTTCCTTTAGCTAAGTGGAGACATGTACCTTCAGAGCAGAATCCCGCTGATTATGCTTTGCGAGGTCTTCTGACTTCTGATTTACTCTGTCTTAAACTTTAGAGAAAAGGACCTCATTGGTTAAAAACGCATTCTAACACCTGGACAGAACCACGTAAGTGATCAAAAGAAGAGATCAAATTAGGACATCGTAAAATTTCCGCTCATGTAGCCGTAGAAGAAACAGCTGCATGACAGTTTTTTCCAGCAACCTTATCATGGCCATTTCTGTTACGTATAATTTTATATTGTTTACGTTTTTTTTGTATTCGAATTATAAAATTACCTCTAGCAGAATTGCGTGATAATATGGCTACTGAATTTTATCTGATTCGTAAATTTTGGATACTTAATGTCCAGAATTCAAATTTTAATGAGGAGATTGTTCGTATACGAGATAAAAATAAATTGTCACCAGGAAGTGAATTCATCTGAAGTTTCTATATGAAGATATTATTTAGGTAGGAGGACGCTAACGAAATTCAATTCTTAGTTACGATAAAAAATACTCCATTCTTTGGCCACAATATCGCACAAGCGATTTAATTAATACCCAGCTCATCAACAAACTTTACACGGAGGACCTCAACTGACCTTGAGGGTTTTCAGGCAAAATTATTGAATATTAGGAGCTCAAAGTTTGGTTCGAGCACATATTCATGAGTATGTACCATGCACACGTGAAAGCGCCGCTCTTCCCATTGAGATTATGAGAAATCTACCTACAGCCCGTAATACCAGATCTAGACCTCTTTAAAAACAGTGCGTTAGATTATGCAGGTACCTTTCCTGTATTGCCAATTTCCGGTCGTGGTCAACATACTAGAAAATCTTACATAGCCTTATTTATTTGTCTTTTTACAAAAGTCCTCTGTCTTAGAAATCAGCGAAAATCGCATTTTTGTTTGTAACTTGATAACATAGGCACCTTCTATGTACACCAAGAGATTCGTTAATGATTAACTAAATGATTAAATGATTAACTATAGTTGAAGCAAAATATCCAAGCACCATGCTGAGAGACATTATTTCATTGCTAAATATATTAGTTTTCTTGTTTCGAAAACATTGAAATTGTTTGAAGTAAAATAGTAGTCAAAATAAGTAGGCGAATTTACTTGAATCAAGAAACATGGAATTAAAGTTTCAGTTATATTGTCAATATAATATTTAAAATTCAATTTATTCAGAAAAAATATCTTTCCCTTTCACTCCGCTGGGATTCGAACACCAGATCAACTGATTTCCGGTCAGGTGCTCGAACCATTGAGCTACAGAGAGATGAGAGGAAGAATCCTTTTTCTGAAATACGCTTTATTTTGCAAGATGTTACATACAAATTAAGTTTTTCTAGGAATCTGTATTAATTATTATAATCTATATCCTACAATACAATATTCCTAATTCAATATTTTATACACTTCACGTAAGTACAATGGAACAAATTAATTTCTTCAATATATATATACATATAATTAAAAAAAAAGTTAAACAACCACCGCAGGGTACCACTAAGAACAACTGCCATCAAAAACAAAATGTCAATAGCCCCCAGTAGAACCGCGGTAGAGAACACTTATGGCCACGTCTCACATCCGTGAGATGGGTGGTCACAGGGCACGACGAAATCACAACGACAGGCCGATGAAACTCTCGTGTGTCTTGAGGACACGAAGCGACTCAAGGATGACAGCTTTATGCATCCATCTCGCAAGTGCCTTGGCATATTTTTGGCACGCGGGTATGGCTTTAAGGTTACGAACCAGTGATAATTTCGCACCTTCGAGAACACTTATCACAAGGAGAATTATTCGTACCGAATATTTTGGGTACAGTCGTTGCAGCTCTCTTTTAAGGTCTTGATACCTCTCCTCCTTTTCCTTCTCCTTTGTAGTGATGTTGTATTCGGACGGAGCTGAGAATTCGATCACGAATATAGTTCTTTTCTCGAAGTCTTGGAGAACAATGTCAGGCCTCGAGTGCGCAACGGAGACTGCTGCCCGAAAATCGTAGTTCCAGAAAATCTGGCACTTCCAACCAAACATCAAACCAAACATTACCTGCACGTGCTGCAACTCGAATGGTAATATCCTATTTTATCAATTTATAAATGAAATTTCCTTGAAATTATAAGCATATTGATGTATACAAACGTTCTCTAGTGCTTTTTATTCAATCTTTCAAATTCTAAACACGATATCTTAATCCGTGTGGACGCCCTCACAACAAAATGATATCCTTGGCATATCCCTAGGATATCTCGGCAGGATATGTGATATCCTGAAAAATGTCCCATAAATCTCCCGGGATATCCGTGGCATATTCCAGAGATATCGAGATTTCCGCTCCTGAGGATATCGTAACAGGATATCCTGACGATATCCCGTACGGAATGTCCACAGGATATCCCAATACTATAGTAAAAGGTCCCACGAATATTCCGATATTATAATAAAAAAATCCTGCTGATATTATAATATATTACTATTCAATTCAAGGAATAAGAAGGATTATATAAGAACACCAATTTGATTGTTTTTTAAAAAATTTTAATGTATATTTTTCATGTAATAGGTACATAATTATATGAGAGCTCGCTGCGGAGGTTATATCTGTGTGGCAATGGATAAAACTCATGAAAATTTTGATGTCATTTTTTATGTCCATTTAATTAATTTATTTTTTCATGTTTTACATTAACTTTGATTTGATTTCCATTGTAAAACCGATTAAACTCGTTAAACTATACATTTATACATTTTGTGCACTTTTGAGGTTAAGTTGACTCTATAATGTGGAAAAAGCCGAAATTTCTGATCTTTTTAAACCTGCAGCTTGCATGGCTTGCATGCATGAATTCATTGAAATTGATATACTTACTAACTGAAAATTTGTTTTTAAGCATTTTCATGATTTTGCCAAATTTTGATTTAGTTTCATGTTTATCTATTGTACGTTGTCCGGGTTGTACGTTCTACTTAAATCTACACATATAAATAATATAGAAAAAGATAATAAATATACATGTACCTATATAATATTATTTGAATTTACACACGGAATTAACCAGTAAACATCTCAAAATTGTGACACTTGAAACAATTTTCTAAATATAATAAAACGACCTATACGGTCAACAACAAGTCTCAAGTGTTGAAAAAGACAATACTGAAAAGTTATGAAAAGACGGCTCTACATACTATCTCCGATTTTTTTTTGTAAGCTCCGGGGAAATATATATTTTTTAAAATAATTATGACTTCGTTTATTTAAAGCACAATGAGTATGAATTATTTGCAAAGGGTACATATATGATTTTTTTTAATATTATAAGAAATTATATTATCAGGATATCTTGGGACATCTTGGGGAGATCCTTGGCATATCCTGCATTTTAAATACGGGACATCGTGAGAATATCCTGAGATGTTCCGAATTATGGAATTTAAGATATCCCGGACTTTAAAAATTGAAACATTAATGGGATATCCTCAACATATTCTGAGATATCTTTGGGACATTCCAAGGATATCGAGATTTTCGCCCCGTAGGATATCATTCGTGATGTCCCGGGAATCTCCTGGGATATGCCTGCGATATCGTGGGAGCTAAATGGGATATTCCACCGATATCGCTTGCTGTGAGGGCGTAGCGAGCACCAAAAAAAATGAAAATAATTTTACACATTAATTTTTTACATGGAAATTTCGTTTCAAAATTATTACCATTCACATTCGTTGCACATTCGTTGCAACGTTACCATGCACATTCGTTGCAAATCAAAAAATAAGTATCTGCACATACGTAACTTGTCATTCTTTTTGGAGCATTTCAACGTCGGTAAAGTAGAGATCACATAACCAAGCTCGGTTATGAAATTTTCCACATTTATTTTTTAATTGGAAAATTTTTTTCAAAATTATTACTGAAACTAAATATACAAACGCAATTTATTGTCTCATTTTCTACATTCCAAATTTTGAGAGCAATATATCATTGCGTTTGGACATGGTGAACACCAAAAAAAATTTCATAACCAGCAAGGACTGTTTTGGTCAAGTGATCACCGGAGAGCATGCCCTTAAGAAAAAAGAAGTACAAACTTTTGGAAAATTGCAGACAACTATAATTTTATTTTCACTGAGCCATACTCAACAAAATAATTATCGTCCGATCGCTCTACTAAATTCCTTACAAAAAATGTCTACACAAATTCTTTCTTCGAGATTGGAGCATTGGGAGGATGAATGTAAAATAATACCAGAATGTCAGGCCGATTTCCGCAGAGGGAGGGGGTGCATGGAGAATATATTTATTTTAAATACATTAGGCCAAAATATCATGCAAAAGAAAGGAAGATATCTTTATGCGATTTTTGTCGACTTCACTAGAGCATTTCCATCTGTGAATCACTCTCTGCTTTGGCATAAGCTTCACAACTTAGGCGTGAGTTCCAAATTTATTAGAATTATGAAGAACTTATATGATCTGGCGAACACACGTGTTAAAGTAGATGACGAATGTTCTGAAAAAATACAGATAACGGAGGGTGTGTTACAGGGGGAAACCTTGAGCCCACAAGGAGACGTGCCAGACCGTGTTGGCCAATTTACGTATTGCAACGCCGCCTAATAGGTGTTGAACGAAATTGCAAATTGTGGTATAGTTGTTTTGAACAGATGAAGACAGGAAACACGGTGCCATTGCAAGTATACCATATTCACGTAACGTGAATGAAAGTAAGTCAATCAGCAAAACTTGACCTCAAAATTAAACTTGACATTGAACGTGTATTGTACAGATATCGAATATTATTAATAATGCCCCGTATCAAAGTTTGTGGTTTGAAAAAAATATAAAGCACGGAAATTATTCGATTCACAATTTAATATCTGTAAATACGTAGCCTTTTCACAAAATTTGTACCAATTTGGAAATATACGGTTAGGTTCTAAGAAGACATAGATATTTTGAAGAATTATTGAAATAATTTAGATCCTCATGCAGATGCAGAAGAGAAGAAGAGAAGAAGAGAAAGAAGAAGAAATGGGAAAACCATATCAAAAATCTTGAAACTGGTCGCGACGATCCTGGTTTTGCAAACTAGTTTCAAGGCCTCAACTTAAATTTCGCTTAAAAATTCAATTAATTCGATGGAAAAAACTATTAATTGTTTGTGAACCCGTATAGGACGTACATTTTAAAACCCATGTGGTATTATAAGCATAACCTCTACGGTGCTACAAGATTTTGAATTATTTTCACTTTTATTTCGTAAATTTGGCATGTTGCACATCGTCACTGCATTCACTTAAATTATTATTTAAAGAGTTTAGATATATAAATACAAAATATACAGGAGTATCTGTTCACCCTAACTTTTCTTCAGTGTAATTTAAATCTGAAGTTACCGCGCTAATATGTCGAACTCGACTTCTCGCTAATTGGCGCGTCACTCGAGTTTACGAGCGGATCCCTCCAGTCCGTGCCGTGCCCCCACTATGGAAACCACTATGCGCGCTCAGCCAATGAGCCCGGGAGTGTTCAAGCGGTTCGAACTCTTCTTGTTCACGTTACAGTACACTGTATAGCACAACAGACATTACACTGTCTGCAAGTATCAACGAAAATGTTAAACGCCCTGCTACACAAAGTAACTAACACTACCAACTTATTTAGAGATTTATATTTTTGCTTTTTCATTAGGTAAAGTTGCAATTCTTATTTAATTCTAATGTCTTATGAGGGTGAATTTTATTCCTTGAAGGATTATCTACAAATCTCTTTGGTTCGTTTCAATTTTGGAGGATTTATTTTACAATAATATTGTTTATAAAATTAAGAAATCTACAATTCCTAAAACTATTTTTCGAATAAAAACGCACCAAACAAATGTGTAGAAATAATAGGTCACAAAAATAATTACCTCTATTAATAGATGCAAAAAAAATGTATTACAACGAGAGTATATATATAGTTAAAAGTTTGTCATAAGGACAACCGCAGGATTT
>CAKNXH010063919.1:0-56529 GCA_932178445.1 Andricus quercusramuli
CTGAACAAGTGTAAACTGTTGACCATCAAGCAGCACTGGACGCATAAGATCTCTTTCAACAGCGAAACAGCGCCTTGAACGGCGAGTTAAGTGGATTCAGGAAAATTCCACCTTTTCTACTAATCCTTCCCGTCTGTTCAATAAAGCGTCATGTGTAGTTAAAAATCCGCCTAGTCGAGAAGAGATTCAAGTATTCTGGGAGCAAGTATATGGAGATACTCATCAGCTAAATGAAGACGCTTCCGATATATCACTCTTTCGTAACTTTTGCCAAAGGCAAAGGTTACAAGGTCCAGAGGAAGAGTGTCCACTAATTACTGCTGAAGAAGTGAAGAAAGTTATCGCTAGAACTAAGAACTTTTCGGCGCCAGGGCCAGATAAAATCAACAACTTTTGGTGGAAGAAGTTTACTTCTACGCACCAACATCTAGCTCGTATATTTACTACTTTCTTAAACGGAGAACAACCCGTCCCGCAGTTGCTAGTGGAAGGACGCACGGTACTGATCCCTAAGGCCGGAGATTTGTCATGTCCAAAGAATTACAGGCCCATAACTTGTTTAAACACCAGCTACAAGCTATTCACTGGCATCCTCAAAGAGAGGATATTGACATCTATCGAGCCGGTATGGAGTGCAATAGTCGAACAACGTGGATGCAAGAGAGGGATGGCAGGTTGCAGGGAGAACCTGTTGATAGACAGGTGTATTACCCAGGACTCGATCAGGTATCGACGCAATCTGTCCATGGCTTGGATTGATTACCGTAAGGCATTCGAAAACACGAACCATGAGCTTCTTATCAAGCTCCTTGAGTGCATGGAGGTGCATCCAAAAATAGTGAGATGCATAAAAGAGCTGATGCTCTTGTGGCGGACAAGATTTGTCATAACATCTGATAAAAGACAAGTGACTACAAGCTTTGTCACTTATAAGAGGGGGGTCTTTCAAGGAGACTCTCTAAGTCCGATACTTTTCTGCATTTCCCTCTTGCCTCTATCTATTGTGCTCCGAGGCAAAAGCTCTGGATACCTATGTGGCCCGCCGAACAGAAGAGAATATAAGGTCAACCACCTTTTATACATGGACGACCTTAAACTCTTTGCTTCCTCAAAAAAGGACCTTAACATCCTTGTAGATGCGGTAAATAGGTATTCTAAAGTGATTGGCATGAGCTTCGGACTGGACAAGTGTGCCTGCGTCCACCTACACCAAGGAAGACTAGAAGCTACATCATCCAGTGATGATCAGGATATTCAACTCATAGGCGGAAATACCATTCAACATCTTGGTATTGGAGAAACATATACATATCTTGGAATACCGCAAGCGGAAACCCAAAATGTACATAACTTGAAAACGGCCCTTGGAAAAAGGTATCGCCAAATTTTTAGAAAAATTTGGGCTTCCGAATTATCTGGAAAGAATAAGATCCAGGCGACCAATATGCTGGCCGTTCCTATACTGCTCTACACGTTTGGTGCAGTAAAATGGAACGTCGATGAGTTAAAACAACTTGATCGAAGCACACGCAAGATGATGACAATACAACGAAGTCTTCATCCTAGATCTTCCGTACCTCGAATATATCTCCCTCACGATAAAGGGGGTAGAGGATTGCTAAGCTTAGAGTGTCTTCATCGAAAAACGGTTCTGGCTACAGCCTGCTCAGTTATAAAAAGCACGGATTCCCTTATGCGACTCATACATCAACATGAAGTCGCCAATGCTGCGGTGTTTCTATACCATGCAGCAGATAGAGCCGCAGAGGAGCTTGACCTCCCATTTGATTCCAGCAACATTACACATGGCCTAGCATCACTAACACCTCTGGTGCTCAAAAGTCGTATACAGGAAGCAGAACATACGCTCCTACTAAGAGAACATGCTGAGTAACCCCTCCATGGTAAGTTCTACGGCATCCTACGTAGAGAAGAGCTCTCGATGGATCTGTCCAACATGTTTCTCAAGTCTGCTGGATTGAGATCGGAGACCGAGGGATTTCTTTTTGCCTGTCAAGACGGCGTCATAGACACCTTAGTTTACCGCGAGCGCATAATGAATATACCTGTACGCGATACCAACTGCCGAGCGTGCAAGCAAGAGCCCGAAACACTTGGACATGTTCTCAATGGATGCTCTAAATATGCACGCTGCGCGTACATAAAGAGACACAATGCAGCTCTAAAAGTGATATATTACCATCTTAGGCATTTCTATGGTGTTGATCTATTGCCCGTCTTGCCATACGCCCAGGGGGAACTCGGGTCAGTTGTGGAGAATGATCAGTGTAAGATCTACTGGAATTTCTCATTCTCCACTACTCAACGTATCAGTGCTACGAAGCCTGACATTGTCCTCCAAGATCTGAAGAACAAGATTATTTACGTGATTTAATTCGCGGCACCAGCCGATGGTAATATCAGGGCAAAGGAGGGAGAAAAACGGGCGAAATATCAAGCACTTCTTTTCGAGCTGACTAGGCTGTACCAAGGCTACAAAGCCCATCTTATAATTCTCATAATCGACTGCCTTGGAGGTATGAAAGCTTCATTTATTAGCCAACTCAACAAGATTCCGGCTTGCCAGCGTCAGGCTCATTTCATCCCGAACCGGATGCAAAAGGCTGTTCTCCTGGGATCACTCCATCTGGTCCGTCAACACTGTTCTTCTTAAATTCTACAAAGATTGGTAGCTCTAAAAAAGTATCCAGAGGTGAAACCTTCATCTCCAACTGTCTTGTCTGCCGCGTAAGGTCATCCGCGGCTAGAGACCTGACACCAGGGAACAGTGTTGCCCGATTTTATCACGCGTAAATTTCCCGCCTTTGCTTACCTTCTAGAACAGAAGGAGCAGAAGCGGATGACGTACACGTTCCAGTAGCTTTGGGCTTGGTTTCCTCAAGGAATCATGATCGAAGCTTCCGGAGCCTACAACTTCTCTAAAGAATTAAGGGAAAGGAAAATTAATTCTAAGGCATCAGCCTTGAGGACCTAAATTAAAAACATATAAGAGAATCTGAAAAGAACGAGTATAGTTGCACTCGCTATGCGGTCACACACACATACGCGCAAGGTACCCATTCCATCTTTATCTCTCCAACGTTCTGAACATCGCCGTCGCGTTCTTTGCACGTAGCTACACTGACGCGACGATCTCAAGCCTCCGCACTCTACACACTATCCTCTCTCTCTCTCTCTCCACGCCATTCTTCCATAAGTCCATCTCGCTTTCACCATTACATACTTCCCACCCTAGCCGGACAGTACGAACACGTGGAAAATACCAAAACAACGCCACGTGCTCACTCAGCAGAAACTTGTAACGCCAAAATGCTCGTTCATTTTTTTTTGAAAAAAAGGTTTATACTTACTTATATTCAAGTTGAAAATTCCAACCTGCATCAATTTCGATGCAAATTGAAATTAAAATTTCTTTCAGAAATATAAATAAAGACTTGAATGCACCTCACTTCTGTAAGGTGCTAACGAGGTTCCTGTCTCGCAGGTGCGAAATTTCAAACGGAAGCATTTGGCAATGCAATTCTTGCACACTTGGAAATCAAGCTACCTGGTTAGTCAAATTTGCAAACGCTGCTTTGGCTCTCACGGTGTATCCCTACCTTCCTAATCCAAATTCCGCAACTCCGCGAAAAACCCTACCTGAATCACCTCAATTATAAACCGTTGAACAGAAGTCAAAAATCGCAGTCTCCTGAGCAACCTGGCACGGGCCAGAACTACTCAGATTTTTGTCCGTCCGACGTTGGGACCAAGAACCAAACGAAGTTTTAATCGGTAAAAACTTAGTCCGTAATACGCAACCACGTCCTATCCTTGGCACCGGAATTCTAACTTTCGACCACGTAACGGAAGTGAGCCGCCGGAATCGATGGGTTTTTAATCATTAAAATTGGGTTCGCGGTCCGGACGAAAAAATTCGAAAATCTCTATCCAACGGGAGGTAGGACCGTAACGGGAGCGGTCAGTTCTTTTCGCGTCCTATTCGACCTACTCAAAAACAAAATTGGAGTTTAGTCTAGAAAAAGTTCGCCCTTTTTCGAATCTCAAAACGAAAAGGAGCAATTTTCTCGGAAGGCTTCAATTCACTTTTACGAGAAGTAGATATAATTTTTACCTACCGTAAAACCGAATTCACGGAACGTGACAGGTGTTTGCGCGTGTTTGTGTGTGTCGCGAATACCCTAAGAGAATCGAGTGGGTTAATAGACCCACGGAAATGGAAGGTTTTTGCCCGCTCTATTAAGAGAAGAAAATTCGGAAGTCACTTCTGGACTTAGTTTTCCTTTTCTATTCGTCAATGCTAATGATCGAATCAACTTTTGAAAATGAGTACTTCCAAGTTAAATCAAAAACCCATGGGCATTATTTTCCCAGGGACCTAGCATTAACTTGCTCAGGTATTTTTAACTTGGCAGTTTTTCCTCTTTTTGCGGAAATACTGGAACTCGTTTCAGAGGTTCTTTTTGATTATTTGCTCAATTGGGAATGACGTATCTCAAGATTACACACAAGAATAAGGCTTGAACCTTGTACTCACGCCTTAATTGGCTAAAGTGCTACCAAATCAAACCAAAAACCCATGGGCATTAACTTGCCGCGGACCCATGGGCATCAACTTGCCGGGTATTTTTTGATTGGGCCTTATACCGGATTTTGGTTCAAGAACTATTCTCGTGTGGACTATTACCAATCATGGTAAGGTAGGAAGATGCCTAATCTTCCGGGTAGCAGTGATGCTAAAAATAAGCCAAAGCACCGCGCAGCGATAAAATTACGAACAAAAGATTCTGTCGCGATAAAAACTGAAATCCGAGAACCCGGAACCGAGCCAATCGTTTTTGTAACCCCTAAGGTCTCAAAGAAAATACTTGAGCTCCAGGAAATCGAAACCCAAAAGTTCGATAGCCACGACGAATTTTCGTCCTTCTTTGAAAAATTATTGAACCAGGCAGACGCCCGGATCAAGCTTTCAAAGCAAGCCCAGTCAGGAAGCCACTAAGAATTCAGCGGACTTCTGCCTTTTTCACTCCCTTCTCTTACTTGTATCATTTTATTTTTATTTTTTCTTCAAGTTTTTATGATAACACATAATAGAAACATGTTATGCAACCGTGGCTCACTTTCTTGAGGGGGAATGGTACCGTAAAGTCTGAACTGAAAATAATTTTCTATTCCGACTCGGTAAGCTTTCAGCTCCATGAGTGCATGTGTAGACTTAAGGCTCCGTTGCTCATAATGAAGATTTAAGCGCACCATTACCTCCTTCACGAATGAGAAATACCAGAAAAGCCGTACCGAAAAAATTTTTGACCTTAATCCGGATTTAATCAGAATGGGAAAGTTGTACCGTAAAGTCTGAATTGAAAATAACTTCTATTCCGACTCGGTAAGCCTACAGCTCCATGAGTGTATGTGCAGACTTAAGGCTCCGTTGCTCAAGTCGAAGAGTAGCCGCACCACTATACCGTAATCTCGTCTTTCCCGAAAAGAAGGTAGTTCCCATATGCGTTGTTCGACCAACTGTTCGACCTGCAACCATCGCGCCTGAAGTTGCTCCAGCGAACCCAAACGCACCTATCCTAGTGATTAACCTGGAACTGGAGGAAGCCCTTCAGCAAAGGAGACGCGCCTTCTTGGAGGAAACTCATCCTAATCTCGGGGTTGAAAATCGCCGACAAGAAGTCAACGCACTTTTTGCGGGATTCGAAAACGGTGACCTCTCAGACGACCCCCACAGAATAGCTGCATTGGGAATCAATGAAGGTCACCGGTCCTAACTACGCCGTGAAAACTGCTCAGCCACATGTACGAGAAGATCCCATTACCGAAAATGACTAATCCCAATGACAATGACACGAATTCGAACAGGAGTAATGACCTCCTGGGGGACAATTCCAATATGACGATTCCCAACCCAGCTGCGAGTCTGGACACAGCTGCAGCCATGGCCTCCGTGCTAGAATGCATGACATTGCAACAAAGCACCTATCATATTCCGCAGTTTGACGGAGAGACCCCTAAGCTTAAGGAGTTTTTGCAAGACATCGCGAATGGCGCAGTTTACATCACCGAAGCGAATGAACCTGAGTTCATTAAATCGTCCTCAGCAAGCTCAAGGGAATCGCCCGCGACAGCGTTAGGGACAAGCGCTTCAATAGGGTGAACGAATTAATCGCCCACCTGAAAAAACGGTATGCCCCTACAAAAAAATACCAATAGTATTTCGAAAATATAGTGAATCTCCATATGCGTCAGAGCGAAATGGTGAGGGACTATTATGACCGATTCCAAGGCCTCCTAAGCGGTGCTCGACATGCAGTCGAAGAAAAATACACCAAGGTTTACAACCTGGGAGCCGCGGATGAAGCAAAGAACAGTAGCATAATAATGGGACCCATAACGGAAGTCGCGCTCGACGCTTTTATAAAGGGGCTCCCGGACCAGACGTCTACCTTCGTAGATACCAGAAACCCCAAGGACCTCGATGAGGCCCTAGATCATGTCCTACATATCGAAAAGAGGCAGAAACAACTGGAGAGAGCCAAGAATCACCTCTCTGCCTATCCCATCTCCCGACCAAGGGAAGGGGCCCATGACCGACCGCGTTCACCTAGCCCCTACTCGAGGCAAATGGAGAGGAAGGACAAAAGGGAGACGCAAGATTCGACAAGAAATGGCTCAAGCGTAGGTAAGGATCCGATAAATTATCCACCTTCCGGTCCTGCAAAATATCCTGCCCCCCACGCTCCTTACCCACTCCAATACCCTTATCCCTATCCTCCCCCCTTCCCTCCTAACATCCCCTTCCCTTATCATTACCCTCCGCATTTTTCCGCCCCCTCATTTTCACATGGGTATCATACAGAAAATAGAACCCAAGCCAACTCTCCATGGCAGAGGTATGGAAAATCAACGGATAGTACGACGCCTCCAAGGTCAACCTCGCCAGGACCGTCGGGAAATTTAAACTTGCAACAGACTCCTCGCTCGGACGCGGCAGGGAGTCAGTCCACTCCCCAGCGCCCCCAAAAACATGTCCGCTTCCCGGAACACACCATCGGGTCCTACGAGCAGGAACCGAAATAGAAAGCTCCCCCGTTGTCTCTCTGACAGCACCAGAATTAGGAAGCTCAATATGCAGCTTCCTGGTAGATCCGGGATCCGATGTGAATTTGATAAAAATTGAAACTCTTCTCCTCGAATTAAAATACGAGCCGGACAAGGCTGTCCTTCTGACAGGGATACATCCAGACGCTGTCGTGACGATTGGAACAACCAGGATCACCCTATTCGGTACCCCAGTCGAATTCCACATCGTGAAGAATGACTTCCCAATATCCCCCGATGGGATCATCGGAAGGCCTTACTTGCGGCAAGAACAAGCCCAAATATCCTTTAGGCACAATTCATTGGTCACCATTTCAGATCCAATCAACACTCCTCAGGGAGTGTATCTAGGCGAGGCGGCTGTCTCCACCCACGAAGGAGTCTGCCATGTACTTGCCATCAACACCCGGGAGGAGGACGTGGACGTAGAGGTGCCAGCCCAGGAAGTCCTGCCCTACGATTTTATCGAACCGCACGACGAAGAATCCACCAATTCCGAATCTGAATATTTGGTCCAGGACCTACGAAAGGAAATGGGTAGCTCTTACACTGACCGTGTCAAGAAAATTAAGGACAGCTTACGCATTTCAGAAATAACATGGGATGAAATAAACTACGTCCATAAATGGGTAGAAGACTTCGCCGATATTTTTCACATAAACGAAGAAAGACTATCGACTACGAATGTAGTCCAACATAGGATCCCTACCACTAACGATGAGGTCATAGCCCGAAAGCAATACCGCTATCCCAACGAGGCTGCTGACCAAGTGGCCGTTCAAATAAAAAACAATATGATAGCGGGATTATAGGACATTCCGAATCCCCTTATAACTCTCCCCTCTGGATCGTCCCTAAGAAACTCGACGGATGCGGCGAAAGGAAATGGAGGGTAGTAATCGACTTCCGAGCTCTTAACGAGAAGGTCATAGGGGACGCATACCCCCTGCCCAATATTACAGACATCCTCGATCATCTGAGGGAGGCCCAGTACTTTCCTGTGCTCGATCTAGCCAGTGGTTTCCACCAAGTCGAAACCCACCCCGATGACAGGGTCAAAACGGCATTTTCTACGCCTCGAGGACACTTCGAATATTTGCGCATGCCCATGGGGATCAAAAACGCCCCTGCTACGTTCCAACGGCTGATAGATACGGTGCTAAAAGGGAAGCACGGGACCGAAGTCTTCGTTTACCTGGATGACATTGTGGTGCACTCCAAGGACTTAGAAGAACATGATTTGAAGATCAGAAGGTTGCTGTATCGACTCCGAGCAGCCAACCTGGAACTTCAGCCGGACAAGTGCGAGTTTCTACAAAGGGAAGTAGCATACCTTGGCCATATTATTAGCCATGAGGGGCTGGAAGCAA
This sequence comes from Andricus quercusramuli, assembly GCA_932178445.1. NCBI lineage: Eukaryota > Metazoa > Arthropoda > Insecta > Hymenoptera > Cynipidae > Andricus > Andricus quercusramuli. The sequence goes on from CAKNXH010063919.1 coordinate 8,499, forward strand.
ATCCGGCCAAAATAGAAGCAATACAAAATTTTCCTCGTCCAAGAACCGTGCGTGACATTCGACAATTTCTTGGGTTATCGGGTTATTATCGACGGTTTATACAAGACTACGCGAAAATCGCCGAACCTCTGACCGACCTCCTTAAGAAGAAAGTAAAATGGAAGTGGGGCACGGAACAGGATGAAAGCTTTCATAAACTTTGTGACTCTCTCTGTAGCGAGCCGATTTTGCGGTATCCTAATTTTAGAAAAACCTTTAAGCTGACCACTGACGCCTCGAGCCACGCCGTCGGCGTCATATTGACCCAAGAAGAAGAAGGACTAGACATGCCCGTTGCCTATTTTTCCAAGGCCATGAACAGCTATCAGGAAAGGCACCCCAAGGAAGAGCAGGAATGCTTGACCATCGCCCTATCCCTGGAACACTTCCGCCCCTATTTGTACGGTCGAGAATTCATACTCGCCTGTGACCACGAGCCAGTCCACTGGATGACCTGTATCAATAATCCGGGGGCCAGGCTGCTTCATTGGCGACATAAATTCCGAAACTACCAATACAAATTCGAATACAAGCAGGGAAAGCTGAACAGGGGAGTATAAGCATTATCGGGGAATCATCATGACCATCCTTCTGAAAATTCAGAAAAAAACAGGGACCCGGAGGACTTGAGTGGAACCCAAGGACCTTACACATCCACTCAGTCGATCAAACCCTTTACGGAAGGGACCCACTCACAAACAAACCCCCAAAGGGTACTGGTTCTAACACGAGCGGGAGCATCAAGAAGCGGCCCCGAAGAACAGAAGGATGTCCCAGGGACATACACCAATGCTACTTGCGCCCTACCTCAGGAAAGGAAGTCTGCGGCACCAGGGAAAGCGAAACCAGCGATACGTAGGACAGTAGCATTCAAGCCTGCGAAGAGAGGGGAAACCGCCCCTCTACCGTCAATCGGCATCCCGGCCCCCCTTCCTAGAAAGCGAGGAAGGCCAAGGAAAACACCGGTTCCAGAAAGCGAATCCGATGTGGCCAATGTGCCGTCAGAAGAAGACCCATCACTCAAACTAGAAGAAAGCTCCATAGGTAAACGACTGTTGAGAAGAAGAGAAGCAAGTAAATCACCAGTCGCTGGAAGTGAATCCTCAACCGAGCCATCTTCGGATGATGAAGGCTCTGATTCTTCGGACACGCCTGTATTTCGGAAATCTCATAGCGTGTTACCGACTTGCAACCTTCAGTCGCCGTTAAAAGGGATTACTCGGCCCCAAATAGTGCTCCCCCTGGAATTAAGAACCCGAGTCCATGGTTCCCTCCATTACAAGATAAGTTCGTAGATGTGTACGTAGACGGTGCATGCAGCTATCATGGAGGCGAAGAAGCTAAGGCTGGTATAGGAGTCTGGTTTGGCCCCAACAACCCCTTGAACGTTTCACAGCGCAGTCAAGGTCACCAAACCAATAATGCAGCTGAGATCAAAGCCGCTACCGTGGCAGCCCAAAAGGCCCACGAAGCCGGTATCAAGAAACTCCGAATAAAAACCGACTCAAAGTTTCTAGTCAGCAGTGCAACCGAATGGATTCCTAAATGGGAAGCAAATGACTGGAAAACTTATGAAAATAAGCCAGATAAGAACCGCTCCGAATGCGAGAAAATGAAAATTGCCCTGGAACCCTTAGAAGTGATTTGGGAACACATTCCCGGACACCAAGGAATCCTCGGTAACGAAATGGCTGATAAATTAGCCAGAGAAAGTGTCGAGGGTCCAGCAACCACCGAAGTTATTGAGTCGACCCTTCTTCCGGAATCAATCACGATTTGAGTACCCCCGACCACTGTAAGTAGTGAGGACGATGAGGGCATTGACGATACACCAGGCCGTCTGCTGTCATCCTCCAAGGCAAGCTTCGAAGAGAACCTTCAGAAATCCTTTGCGCAATTCGACGCTGAGACCTCTCTGAGCTGGGATCATGAAGGAATGGATGAAAGCAACCAACTGCCGTGTACATACGTCTCTGAAGGAGAACAGGATGAAGAATTACTCAAGGAATTAGAGCTGCTCGACCCCTGCGGAGAATACGATGACGACATTTTCGCGGAAAGGGTGAAAAGTTTTTTGGAAAACTATGAGAAACAGGTTTCCCAAAGAGCTAATGAGAACTCAGAACCCGAATTAACACAACCCACTCCACCTATAGCCACGGAAACCTCTGCTAAGGAAACTCTTAGCCCCGCTAGACAAATCGAACAGTCACCCTTTTCCCCCACAAAAGATTCCGGTGTGGTGAGAAGAAGCACGGTTCGATTTAAGGATCCTCCCGAAGAAAAAGCACCCATCCCAGGGTCCCCCATCGTTGGATGAAACCAACAAATGGGAACCCTATCCTCCACCCCAGCACCTTCCATGGCGCCAGGCGCCAGATCTACACCTTTCACCAAAACCCTCGCAAGGAAACCCCTCCCTATTTTCCTCTTCCCCAATTGATGTGAACATACCGTACATCGATGATTCCCCAAATACCGAGATACCCCTCCAAAAGCCCATTGAAGTAAGGTCACAGTCGGGTGACTTAAGCGAAAGCGGACACAACATTCTACACCAATGGACTGAACCTCTGACGTACAGGCGGGATAATTACGCTCACTTTATTTCAGAGGATTGTGAACCAACGAATCCTATTGCGAAACTCCTCATCGCTACCGAACGTCTTCATATTCAAGACTCATGGGAACGCAGGCCCAAGAAGGGACAGGTCTTGGTTACTCCCCACGGTCGACATTACACCTACTCTGTCACGGTTAAAAGGCGACACGTAGACAATACCGACTGGAAGGACGTAACCATAGGGCTAACCCATCTTCGTACCGCTTTAGAACGGGACAACCAAACATCTTGTCGAATGGCCAACTCCGGAGACGCCCTAGGGTCGTTGCCCCAGAACAAAATGGCAGAATTACTGTCGGCCGTTTTTCAGGATAGCGGTATCGCTATCACTCTCTGCCACGGGAAGGTAGAAGTGCCTCCCCTCGAATTGAGGCCCAAAATCATAGCTGAATACCACAGTAGTTTAATTGGTGACCACAAGGGTGTGACCAAGACATACCGTCGCATTAGGGAGAAGTACTCTTGGCCGGGTTCACGAGACCAAATTAGCGACTTTATCCGCAGTTGTCGAAATTGTCTAGAGCAGAAGCTAGTACGAGCGAGGACTCGAGAACCTATGCTCATAACCGACACCCCAGCCGAGCCCTTCGAAAAAGTGTCGCTTGACACGGTGGGAAAATTGCCCACTACACCGAACGGGAACCGTCACATCCTGACAATGCAGGACAACTTCAGTAAATATTGCATAGCTGTCCCCATACCTAACCTCAAGACAACCACCATAGCTCATGCAGTGGCTACATCCCTGTTCTGTCAGCATGGACCCCTCGAAGTATCCTGACCGATAGGGGAGGGACCTTTGTGAGCAAGCTAATGGAACACCTTGAGAAATTGTTCCAAGTAAAACAAATTACCACCTCCGGTTACCGACCTCAAACCAACGGGGCCCTTGAAAGAAGTCACATAGTCGTGACGGATTATATTAAGCATTACGCCGACGATTATGATGATTGGGACCGATTGCTCCCTTTCGCCATGTTCGCTTATAATACGTCAGTACATCAGGCGACTAATTTCACGCCCTACGAATTGGTATTTGGTCGAGTGGCTAGGACGCCGAGCTCCTTCCCCCAAGGCGAAGAACTCGAGACCTACGGCTCCTATCTGCGCGACCTGGTAGTATGAATAACAGAAATCCAAAAACTTGCGGCCGCAAATTTAGTTAAGGCAAAAACGACTTTTAAGGAACAATATGACCGCAAGGCCCGGCCCTTGAACGGAAAGATAGGGGACCAAGCCTACGTTATCAAGGAAGTGAGGGACGGTAAATTCGATAGTAGGGCCACTGGTCCTTACGCGATAGTCGGATTCACCGAAAATAACAACATAATTCTCGAAACCGAAACCGGCAACCGATTCGCAAAACACAAAGATAAAGTGAGGGTCGTCCGCTGTTAAACTCGAACGAACCCTAAGGAAGAATCTAAAGACAGAATACGCCCTTTCGTTTCCTTATTCTCTCCTATGACTAACTATCAAAGGCAAGAATCATTAAGGCGTCTGGCCGCATCTTACAATTTCTCTAGTAATTGGGGCCCTATCCTGTCTTGGACTTCCTTCCTTTGCCGAAGAGAAAATCTAATTCGTGTTTCTTTTAGGTGAAAGATGATGAATCTATGGTCGATAATCCTCCTGGTTTTCTTTGCCACCTCGGAAGGCTTCAACCCCACTACTTATAGGAACACTCCTTTGAGGTCCAGTACAGGAGTTAACTACGAGCATCTGGGACCTATAAGACGAGTCGCTGGAACATGGAGGGTCACTGTGTTCCTGGACTTGCGGAAGATCCAAGGACCCCTAGAGTCTTACCAACAGCGATTCCAACATTTATCCGATCTGTGTCTACCTGGATTCGGAATATTTTGCCTACAGACGATCACCGACTACGGTCTCGACGCTAAGTTCCTGATAGCCGAAGGCCTAAAGAAGGAAGTATCCAGGCATGCCGCAGAGATGAAGGAGCGCACCAATAAGGCAACGCTTTTGAACCTACCGACGGGAATGAGAAGCCGACGAGCACAGCCACTACTGGAAATTCTAGGAGGCCTCATTGGACCAATAGCGGGCCTAATGACCTACAGTGACGGAGAAACCCTCGGAGCGGGGATCGCCGAACTAAACCAAGCTCAAACCAATTTGTCTCACCTGGTGGGTAAACAGACTCACATAGTTAGGGCTCAGTTAGAAGCAATTCACGAGCTTTCGAGAACCAATAAGGAGAGACTAATCCTACATGAGGGACTACTGACTCAGGACAATCTTAGGCTGGAAAATCTTACACGGGAAGTTGCGGAGCTCAAATATGCCCAAGCACTGACACGCGTGCTTAAGACGGTAGACTCTAGCCTCGACGGCTACATTCACACCGCCCATCGCATCCTGGAAGTCATTCACACGTCTCGCCGAGAGAAGATGCATCTCTCCCTCCTGACGTCCGAACAACTGGAGCCAGTCTACCGAGATATCCAAGATCATTATCCCAGGCTTAAATTCCCAAACCCTCGAGGAACTAGCTACCATAGTTACCATCACAACCATGTATAAGAAGGAAATCCTAAGCATAATAGTGGATATTCCACTAATGGAACCATCTTATTACCTAGCATACCAATTACATCCAATACCTGTATTCCAGTCGGTATTAGAAAATGGTTCTGGAAGTGCATTCGTCTTACCAAAGTTTACCCACATTGCCATTGAAGAATCCCAACGGACCTACGTCCTGCTGGACAATCAACGCATAGAGTCCTGCAAGAAAACCCCCTTCTACAGGATCTGCAACGACAACTCACCCGTTAACGAAATTGCTACCCATCAAACTTGTGAAAGCGAGCTGCTATTGAACCCTTCAACGGAAGCTCTCCGAAGATGCGACATCCGAGTGTCCTACAATAAGGAATCAGAATGGGTCCCTATTAACTCTCTGGGTAGCTGGCTCTACTCACTAGCTGAGCCCTTGTCCACCGAGCTGAGGTGCCCCAATCAAACCAAGTCTCTAGTCAGATTGAAAGGAATTGGGCTAATACAGATCGCACCCGGTTGCCATCTGAAGGCACATGATCAAACATTCCTCGGAATAGCCAGCGAAACCGGAACAACGGAGGTCATCTATGAGCCGCTCCTCCACCTCAATCTGGCTGACCTATCGCCAATTTTAAGGGAACATGGAAACTTCACCACGAAATATGAAAAGAAGAAACAGCACATAGTAGACGATTCCGTCAATGATGAAGCCTTTCTTGCCAACGAGATGTCTCTGGATGACTTACAAAAACAAATTAATGACATGAATCAACAACAACGAATTAAGGCCCAACACTTAACGCTCATTCAAGGTTGTTACGTGGGAATAGCCCTACTCGCCATAGGCCTCTGGTGCTACTGCTGCTACCCTCTTGTCAAATTTGGCATTACCAGAGCATGTCATGAGAAGGGCCCTAAGGACTCCAACTACAACCAGATAAATCCCGAAACGAAGAGGCCCTCGGAAAACACTAAAGAAGCCCGTATTGAGATCGAGCTACCTCTGACCAATCAACAATCTTCAACAAGCACGTGCAGTTGTGCCTGTGAGGAAACACCTGCAATATCACCAAGGGGTGCGACGCAGCCCTCGGTGCACACCAGCTCAACTACTTCAAGGCCAACGATCCAACTCCCTACGCAAACGCTACTCTGAAACTAAGCTACGTACACTGTCTACGTATGGGTATGAATGGATAAAATGAGTCATTTACGTTCTTGTGAACATAGCTTAGAAATGTAAAGGAAGGAGTCGAGCTCCCCTCACTCGCAAGTTACCCTAAATTTCGGGGACAAAATGATCAAATTCCGGTGTGGTTTGTTACGAGCGAATCTCCATTCTTTTTTTTTCTTTATAATTAATGAAGCTCGAAATACTATTTCAAGCTACATTGCTTCAAAACTCTATATGAGTTTCAAGAGACTCTCTGCTCGCTCGTAACCTGAGAGCTACTGTCAGCATGCTTACGCAGCATTCCAAGCTCCCGGGGACTGACAGCGGGACAACTTGCGAATGAGGAGAGTAATGACCTCAGAGAATAGTTTTAATCAAGGATTAAAATTATTCTCTGATGAAAACATGCTTTTTATTATTTTTTTTTTCACAGGTATTTGAATTTTGTTTCCTCTTCCCCAGACCACTCAATAACATTAGGGTGGATTGCGGAAGGGAATTGTATAAGTGTACGGAATGACTAGTATGCACCTGGGCCTAGGTGAATAAGAAAATTAAACCCTGTACCTAGAATATAAGATTAAAGGATAAAAATAATAAAAATAATAATGATAATATAGAATTAAGGGAAAGGAAAATTAATTCTAAGGCATCAGCCTTGAGGACCTGAATTAAAAACATATAAGAGAATCTGAAAAGAACGAGTATAGTTGCACTCGCTATGCGGTCACACACACATACGCGCAAGGTACCCATTCCATCTTTATCTCTCCAACGTTCTGAACATCGCCGTCGCGTTCTTTGCATGTAGCTACACTGACGCGACGATCTCAAGCCTCCGCACTCTACACACTGTCCTCTCTCTCTCTCCACGCCATTCTTTCACAAGTCCGTCTCGCTTTCGCCTTTACATACTTCCCACCGTAGCCGAACACTACGAGCACGTGGAAAATACCAAAACAACGCCACGTGCTCACTCAGCAGAAACTTGTAACGCCAAAATGCTCGTTCATTTTTTTTGTTTATAAAAGGGTTGGAATTAATATACACTTATATTCAAGTTGAAAATTCCAACCTGCATCAATTTCGATGCAAATTGAAATTAAAATTTCTTTCAGAAATATAAAGAAAGACTTGAATGCACCTCACTTCTGTAAGGTGCTGACGAGGTTCCTGTCTCGCAGGTGCAAAATTTCGAACTGAAGCATTTGGCAATGCAATTCTTGCACACTTGGAAATCAAGCTACCTGGTTAGTCAAATTTGCAAACGCTGCTTTGGTTCTCACGGTGTATCCCTACCTTCCTGGTCCAAACTCCGCAACTCCGCAAAAATCCCTACCTCAATCACCTCAATTATGAACCGTCGAACAGAAGTCAAAAATCGCAGTCTCCTGAGCAACCTGGCACGGGCCAGGACTACTCAGATTTTTGTCCATCCGACGTTGGGACCAAGAACCAAACAAAGTTTTAATCGGTAAAAACTTAGTCCGTAAGACGCAACCACGTCCTATCCTTGTACGGGAGTACGACTCCCGTAACGGGAGTCGTAACTCCCGTTACGACCACGTAACGGGAGTGAGCCGCCGGAATCGATGGGTTTTTAATCATTAAAATTGGGTTCGCGGTCCGGACGAAAAAATTCGAAAATATTTATCCAACGGGAGGTAGGACCGTAACGGGAGCGGTCAGTTCTTTTCGCGTCCTATTCGACCTACTCAAAAACAAAATTTGAGTTTAGTCTAGAAAAAGTTCGCCCCTTTTCGAATCTCAAAACGAAAAGGAGCAATTTTCTCGGAAGGCTTCAATTCACTTTTACGAGCAGTAGATATAATTTCTACCTCCCGTAAAAGCGAATTCACGGAACGTGACAGGTGTTTGCGCGTGTTTGTGTGTGTCCAGAATACCCTAAGAGACTAGAGTGGGTTAATAGACCCACGGAAATAGAAGGTTTTCGCCCGCTCTATTAAGAGAAGAAAATTCGGAATGCACTTCTGGACTTAGTTTCCCTTTTCTATTCGACGAGCGGTAATTTTAAGTACGACGAATTGGTGAGCTGTATCATTCCTTTTTGCTGTCATATATTTTTTCTCTTCTTTTCCTCTACCTGTCGACACATTCTACCCATTGTAGAATGTGCCCTATTATTCGAATCTTGCTCTTATTGTAATGTTCCCTATTTCTTTTTTGTCTTGAATAAACCTCATTATTGTTATAACAGAATGGAAACACGAACTCATTTCTAATTCGACAAACCTGAAAACCCCCAATTTCTTATCGCCATTCTAAATTTCCGGGACAACAACTCTCAGCCCGACAGTAGGGGTAAAACCCACATGAAAATAAAAATAGGAAAGTCGAGTCTCTCGCCCTTCCTTCAGCTTTGAGGAAGCTTCCCCCCAGCGTGTCGATACTAGGCAGCCCTTATTTACAGGTCCTTTGTTTTCAATGGATTTAAAAATAAAATTTATTTAGTTCGTACGTAACAGTTGGAAGGTATTCTACAGAATTCGTGACAACCTTGCGAAATTCAAAAGAAGAGTACAACTTCATTCACTGGTAGCTAGGCCGTCGTCTTAACTTGACTTATTAGGTAAGAATTACGAAAGTTGTGATGGATTTAGTAGAATTCAGCGAATTCAGAGGAATTTTGAGAATTCGAGAATCTTTAAATTTCAAATAATTCAATCTGTATTCTCATAGGTTGAAAAGTATTAAAAAGTCTTTAAATTAATGAAAAACGCTCAGGATCGAGAGTTCGCGTCTTGTGGAGTGCAAATTTTTATTTTATGTTTTTTTTTTGAATTTTTTCGTTTGCATGGAGGCTTGTTCATTAATTTCCTCTTTTAGGCCAATTTTCTTTTTCCAAAGGATTGTTATTTTAATTTTCTCTCTAGCTTTATATGTATTTTTAGAATTTTAGTTTTGCGAATTTTAGGACAGTTTTGATTTTGTTAAATTCAAGTTTATTGTCGCATTTTTCAAGATTTTGTACCTTCGCGAAAGTGTTTTTCAAAGTGTAATTTGTTCTGAGTTGTTTTGATATGTGACTCATGAGGTGAGTGTAATTTCATCTTTTTTTGATATGTGAATGCTTACACGTGCAAGGATCCAGGTGTTATCTTGCTTTGTCGTTCATCGGATTTTGCTGTTGTCAGCAAATTTTTGCAGGTTGATTTGGATGCTGGTCGTTGCCTATGCTGCTGAGATGGTCAGTATCCTTTAGTGCAGCCATGGTGTACGCTTCAAATTCCTCGACTTCTTCCGAAGAAACCCTTCCATACGAGGATTTTTGTCAGGAGCAGGGGGTTCCTCTGTGTCTTACTGCTGGGTCAGCAGTTTCTCTGAATCCTGGTAAGTGAATTTTTATTCTTTATTCGTGGGTAGTGTTGCCTGTGAGACAGGCATGTCATCATCAGATAACTCTGACTTCTCTCAGGCCATCGCGGATTTTGATTTATCGCTTTTAGACTTAGTGTTTCCGGAATAGAATATAGAATCAGTGTTCCCGGAATCAACTTCTTTTCCTTCTTCCGCGTCGCGATTATCTAGGTTGGACAGTTTACGGCATCGCGTCACTGAAGTTGAGGAACGTTCAGGAATTTTTCAGTTCGTCCTTTGGAAAATGCGTCCTGACAGGGCTGTTCCATTTATCGTGCGTCTTTGTCGGGAACGATTGAATTATACCGTGTCGGAAAGTGACTTTGTCATTGTTAATCTTTTGTCGCACAGATTCCCGGGGGTGCTTTTGCGCGTTTCCACTTTGGAATTAGAAAATCTTATTCTGGCTAACCGCGAGCTATTCCTTTTGTTTGGATCTCTTGTTACCACCGGTTAAATGTGGGTGTTGTTTTTTTTTCTTTTCTTCATTTCGTGGTCTAATAGTTCACTTTTATTCTATTTTTATATTTCGTTCCAACAAGTTCTAATTTTCCTTAACTTCGTGTGTTTCAGATGCTGTGGTGGAGAGGAGAGCCAAGAAGGTTTCCCTAGGAAAATTCCTCAGGGAAATATACTCCATGTCTTGCGCCATGGGGTATTGGACCTTCCTCCTACATTTATTGAAAGACGAGAAAGAGGAGGCCGAGGCGGCTTCGTCCTCGTCTAGCGGTGGGCCCATGCGGCGGAGGAGAGGTCGGGCCAGTCAGGAATCAAGGGAGGCCACTCAACGCATATACGATTTTGTCTCGGCGCAATTTTCGCACGAGTCAATGGATCCGGATGAGCGCTCGTATCCTCATGCGCCGGGGCTTCCTGCAGCTTGCTTGGGGTGAGTGGTGTCTTCTTTCTCCTGTCCCTGGTTTAATTACTGCGTACTTTTTATTTTAAATTGTGTTGTTTGTTTGTTCCAGTGTTCCGGGGTCCGTCAATTCATTTTGTTATTGTGGCCGCTACGTGGAGTTGGTGGAGGAGGTCGTCCGGTGCAAGTGTGGCACTGTGGTCTTCCAAAGGGATGGTGAGTCCAATAAATTTTATGGGCTTTTACATATGCCCATACAGGTATATATATTGTAATTATAATTTTGTCCTTTTTTTTTTTGTTTCCAATTCCGCGACCGGTGTGGGCACGAAATCCGGATGATGAGCTCCATGACCTGCTGGCGCTATGATCTTCTACATTTATTTCTTCCCTCTATATTTTTATTTTATTTTTTTTTATTTACTTTTTTATTTTTGTTAGGATAAGTGTGTGTGTTTTAAATTGTGAGTGTGGGTGTGTGTGTGTTTTAAAAAATGAACTAAATTATTCAAATCAATTTTACGTCAACGGAAGCAGTACGCTAAAACAATAACTTGAAATTTTATTCTTTTTTTTTGTAAATCTTTGGTGTTCTGTTTCCGTGTATCCTGACTATCTTTATTTTTGCAATTCGTATTAACTGCTAGGGTTAATGTCCTATTAAAGGTAGTTATATATTTATTTTTAGTTAGTCTTTTTATTATTATTTTAGCTTATTTTTATCCGGGATGGGTTCAGCAAAAATACAAAAAGTATATATTAAAATTTTAAAAGAGAGACAGGGCGGCATATCACAAAATTTTTTTTTTTTTTTCATTATGGCGATTGATGATGCGTCACCTTGTCTGAGACGTCATTCTGTTCACCGAGTGGATCTTTTGTGCCTCAGCAGCCATCGAGTCCCATGGCTCAGTGGTCAACCACTGAACTTGTACGCTCTAGATTGCGGGTTCGCGTCTCGAGAGATTCGAATTTTTTATTAATCATTTTTATTTTTTATTTTTTTATTTATTTAATTTCAGGGAAATTAATTATTTTATTTTATTATATTGCTTTTTTATTTATTTATATTCACATATTTTAGCAATGTTATGAAGGGATTTTCTTAATGGAGTACACGCGGTACAGTGTTTTCCTTAAGTTGGACGTGTAGGATCTATTGCGCCAGATCGATAACTGGAGTCGTAGCTCGTCGGCTACGTTCTGTGCTCGTGAGCCTGAGGTCGCGGGCTCATGACTTGGTGCCTGCGCTTATTTTGATTTTTTTTTCTTTATTTTTGTTGTAGTAAATTTTAGATAATGCGTTTTCAGGCGGAGACAATTATCTTTCTTTTTCATTTTTGTTTGTTGGTCCATATAATTATTAATTACGGTGCAAGCCAAATTGCGAATGGTAGATGTATCGTTTTCAAACCGGTATTACCATGAGCATACGTGATTCCTATCGTACCGACCTCCGATACGCATATTTTTTGTTTTGTTTTATGGTATATACGCTATCTAAAGTTTATTACTTATGATAATTCTAAAACATAAACAAGTTTTAATTAATTGAACGTATGACATATTCTATCAGTAACATAGCACTTGTTTATGCTTTATTATTACTTTTCTGTTGAACAAGATTTACTTCGTCGTTTTATCTTTTATGTTGACATACCCTAAGTGTGTCCTACTCGTGCCTGTTCCTACAGATGAGGCATCATGTTCTTCTTCCGTTCTCTCCTCGGCGGTAGTCCACTGCTGCTTATCGTCGTCGGATTGCATTTCATACGTGAGTCGACCATGATGACCTCATCAATTGTAGTCGTAGTATTATTCTCCTTCTTGGTCGTTCACTCGCCATCTTGTAGGTGCGTTGTTATCTTGTAGCGGGCGTGTCATTTGGCTATGCGGGAGGAGTCTCATTGTTCTTGGTTTATGTTTCGCACGTTGCAGCGGCCATCATGGCCTATGACGTAGTGCCTGACATAAACTGCCTATTTCCACTGTGCGTCCGTGAACCTGCTATTAGAAAATGGGTGTATGATGTGAGCCGGGCTTGAAGCTTTCCTCCCAACTGATGAAAAATAAGGCAGTTAGCTTTAGGTAGTTATTGAGTTTATGTTGCGAAATAAAATTTCAAATTTTTGGAAAGATTTCACTGGCTTTCCTTGTCCTCCCTCCTTAAACTCTTCATCGTCCTCGATGAAAAGTTGAAGTGGGTGGTAAAAAGGGGCTGAATAATTACCTCTTTTTAAGCTACTCGAACACTGGTTATCGGTGCTCGTGCTTGTGATGTTGTCTGGTTTCGCATCTTATCGGATGATTCTCTCGTATTGTCAAGGGGCAGAGGCTGCATTTCTTCTTCATTACTACTGTTGTTTCCTGGTTGAAAATTGATTCTTGAACCTTTGCATGTTTTTCTTATCAGTTTTCTTCCATAATATATTGTAGTTAGCAATATTAATATAGTTATTCCCATGGATGTCCCTAACATAATATGGTTGCTTCTTCTTTGATGATTATGTTTCTGTTGAAATTGTTCGAGTTGGGTATCGATTTCTTCCAAAGGTTGCCCATAGCTGAATTCTTTCCAAGTTTTTGTTGTTTGTATTTGTAACTCATTTTCTTCTATGGGTGAGTTTTTGGGGAAGTTAAATATTATAGAAGATATGTCAGCGATGTTTAATGAGAATTCTGGGCTATATATATATATATATATATATTCCTCTTTATTTTTGTTTATTGTTATACCTATTAACGTTGTATCTTTGGTTCTCGCAATACATCCACTTCCTAGTCGAATTATTCCGGAATTTGAAATGTATTCTCGTTTTATTTTCTTGTTAGGACAATTGATGTTAATGAGTTCTGGTTTCGTTGCTGAATATGACCATGCTTGTAGGGAAGGTATTTGTGTCCAGAATGATCTTTCTTGTAGAGTGATTCTTATGTCACAATTTTGTAGGTTCGTTATGGTTGGTTTGAGTAACATAACAACTTCACAGGATGAACTGCTTGAAGTTGTATGTATAGGTTGATTTGCTTCGCAAATGGTGTTGTATGCGGTTTTAATGCAGGTATTTTGATACTCTTTGTCTGTTAGGAAAAATCTCTGGTCGTCTGATGATAAGGCGATGTATGTTTGCTGAGGTAGTATATAGGCGGCTCCAGTGATGTTTGCAATTATATTTTGATGTACTGGGTATGGATATATTTTATACATTTGATAGAATTTTCTTTCTAATAATGGAATGTCTATAGTCACCATTAATTTGTTAGAGTGATAACCCACGTCCGATTTTCCTATTTGATATAAGTCTTCAGCTTTTATGTGCGTGCTTTGCAATGGGAACTCGTATTCGTTTACTTCTTTGTTTATTTCCATTATTATTTGCTGTAATTGGTCATTTGTTATCAGGGCTGGATGTACTTTCTTTTCTCTTTCTTTTTCTTGTCTGTGAACTGTTGCAGAGTGTTGTATGCATGATCGAGTTTTGATTCTACTCGTGCAGTCCATTGCCTTACATAATTTAGGTATTCTAGATTATTAATGCTGTTTTCTTGAGTTATCATGTTTTTCATTGTTCTTTCTAACAATGATTGCATGTTTATTATTTCGTGAGCTCTTGTATCTAACTCTTTATGTATGTTTTGAATTTCTGCCTTTACTATATGAGTTTGTTTCTTTAGAATCTGGCTCGAATTGTTTTGTTTATCGTATAATTCGTTGATCATTTCTGTATATTCTTCTCCGTCTTCTGAAGTGAAAAGTCCAACAACTGGTCCTATAATGGAGCCTATGAAGCCTAACATTGGTACTCGGCGTTTCTGCATTGTTCTTGGTATCAAACTATTTTCGGGTTGGTAATGCTGTATTTCCAACAGTATTCTATATAGCGTCTTATTTTCGGCCTTAATTCTGTTGATTTTAGCTAGCAGGGTATCCAATTGGACGTCATTTCGGCAGTCTTCGTGGATTGAGCTTTTCCTGCAATTTTCATAGTTATAGTTGATGTCTCGTATAAGGTCTTTGGTGTGAGAATGTTGGCTGAAGTTTCCAATGTCCAGGAATATAACTATCCTCCAATAACTCTGAGTTAGTCGTATTGGTTCCAGTTTTTCGTAAAATAGTCCGATGTTTTCCTTCAAGGGTTGAATTTCATAGTGCATGGGACTTCCTGGGATGATTGGAAGTAGGATGAATATTATCCATCTCCAGTTGGAATGCCTTGGGGGAGAATTTAGCCATTCTATGTTTATCTAAACAATGAAGATTACTTCAATAAAATTTATAATGGCTGATTTATTGTTGCAATTCCCTTTTTGAGAAAAAGGAAAGAAAATAGGCAACCTCCAAATCCTCTTCCTTTTTCTTTCGTTTTTCTGTATTTTTATTTTTATTTCTCGTGATGTTATGAAAAGGGGAGATAAGAAGGCAACCTCCAAATCCTCTTCCTTCTTTTGTTTGTTTTATTTTAGGGTTTTATTCTTCCTCTTTTTATAACATCATTTTTCTTGAATGGTTAATACAATTTTAATGGTTAATAGAACCGAAGGGCTTATGACAAAGCCACCAAACGCGTCCTCGGGTTGCGGATAGAGGGTCCCCGTACCAAGGGTTTCTGCTGAATATGGGTACAATAATTAATAAGCAGTCGCGGACAATTGTCCAGGGATGGTCCCGAAGGAATAACCCCTAAGCGAAGGTGTGAGAACCGTGCCGAAAGCTGCATGGCACCTGGGTGAGGCGTCTTTAACGGTGACTCTGGGATATCGGGCAATGTCTCAGAGTAATAGCCTTATCCTTGCACGCGGGGCTCTACAAGGATGGACGAACCCTTTCCCTAGCTGCTCGTGGGAACAACAATGAAACCAACAAACCACCAAAATGTTGTAGATGCGGTTCAAAACGATCGAACGCGCAGAGCACCCGACAATGGATCGGCAAACAATGCCGATCATCCTAGAGTTCGGGGTGCTGAAAATAATTTAGAT
Organism: Andricus quercusramuli; assembly: GCA_932178445.1. Classification (NCBI taxonomy): domain Eukaryota; kingdom Metazoa; phylum Arthropoda; class Insecta; order Hymenoptera; family Cynipidae; genus Andricus; species Andricus quercusramuli. Next base: position 24,075 of record CAKNXH010063919.1, read on the forward strand.
GAAAACACAACGACGAACCGGCGAAACGCCCACATTGAGTGGACGGATCAACTTAAGAATGATGTGCTAGACTGCTACGATGCCAGTATTATCCCTGTTCGTGGAGGCTTTATGGCGCGTATGCATACTCTGTGGTGCCAGAAACACCCAGAGCTTCAACACGTTTCGCATCAGTCTTTGCGAAATCAAGCCGACTACCTCCGCAAAAATGGATATGTACGCGGAGCGCTTCCTCAACCGCTGCTTGAACAAGCTGCAGACGAAGATGAAACGACATTAAGACCAACCGCAGAAAGCAGGCACCTACTTGAAGATGATGGCAATTTCAGTACAAGGAGGAACATCAACATGCAAGTTCCTCTTAAGCCCCAAGATCTGGCTGAAATGGATGCCTCCCTTCGTGGAGATATCTCGTAAGAGTCCGACCTCTGGACTATCAGTTGCTCAGTTTATGGTGCTGCGAGAGCCTTGGCTGATTCAAATCGAAGGCTCAAACCGACGATGGATCAAAAGACAAGAAGACGCTTGCATCAACTGAACAAGAAAATTGGATGGGCAAGACAGAATGCGTCCCGCGTTCAATGTGTGATTGACTACATAACATCTGGTAGACCGTTCACGGAAAGGGTTCGAAAGTTCGCCCAAGAACTAAGGACCTTGAATCACACACTAAACAAGTCAAAGCTGCTGACAATCAAGCAGCATATTGTTGACAAAATAAGGCTGTTATCTGACGCAAGGAGGAGGATACAGAAGAGGGAGAGATGGATCAGGGAGAATCAACAGTTTCTCGCTGACCCATCGCGCCTCTTCAGTGATCCCCCTGTTTTTGTAAAAAATCCACCCAAGCCCAAGGAGGTAGAGACTTTTTGGAGAGAGGTGTACAAGATCCCGAAAACACTAGAGTTGAAGGAAGATACTGACAATATCATCCGCTTCAAGGAGTTTTGCGACAGCCTCATAAAATCTGAGGAGTGCCCATCAGTCACTGCCGAAGAAGTGAAAAAAGCACTTAGAGGCACGAAGAACTTTTCCGCTGCTGGACCAGATTGTATCAAGAACTTTTGGTGGAAGAAGTTTACTTCTACACACCAACATTTGGCCCGCATATTCACCTCATATTTAAAGTCGGAGATGCCCATTCCGCAGTGGCTAGTGTTAGGACGCACTATACTCCTACCGAAAAAGGCGACTTGTCCAAACCAGAGAATTACAGGCCAATAACTTGTTTGAACACACTGTATAAGATTTTTACAGCTATCCTAAACAACAGGATTGTTCGACGAATTGAGCCTGTATGGCGAGAGATGTACGAACAACGTGGCTCGAAAAAAGGTGTAGCAGGCTGTCGAGAGAACCTGCTGATTGACAGGTGTGTCTGTAAAGACGCTACAGTCCATCAGCGCATCCTGTCAATGGCCTGGATTGACTACCGGAAAGCTTTTGATTCAACCTCTCATAGACTTATCATCTGTCTGTTGGAAAGTGAGATGCATAGAGAGATTGATGCCTCTTTGGAAAACTAGATTTACCATCTCATCTAGGAATTATCGTCTGACGACGAACAATTTCACCTTCCAGAGGGGCGTCTTTCAAGGGGATAGTATGAGCCCTTTGCTTTTTTGCATCACACTTTTGCCTCTATCTCTCGCACTACGAAATTCTCCTGGATACCTCTGTGGCGACACTAATCAGCGTGAGCATAAGGTCACTCATGTATTCTATATGGATGACCTGAAGATCTATGCCGCTGGTAAAAGCAAACTTCAAACTGCTTTAAATATCGTCAAGAACTACACAGGAGAGATTGGGATGGACTTTGGTTTGGACAAGTGTGCCAAAATTCATTTGAAGAAAGGAAAGATTACTGGCGTTCCCAAGGACCCTGAGCTTGTGGATATAAGTGTTATTAGACACCTTAACACTGGAGAGACCTATATATACCTGGGCGTGCCTCAAAGCCGCATTCAGGACGTAACATCAGTGAAGGAGTCTCTCCGAAGCAGATACAAGCATCTTCTTCGACAGATTTGGTCTTCCAATCTGTCGGCGTTGAACAAGGTATCTGCGACTAACATGCTTGCCGTCCCGGTTCTACTCTACTCGTTTGGGGTGGTTCAATGGACGAAGAACGAGCTTAAGGCCCTTGATGTCACCACGCGTAAGATCATGCATATGCATAAAAACTTGCATATCAATTCGTCAGTTCCGCGATTATACATTTCACGCCAGCAAGGCGGACGCGGACTTCTGAATCTCCAGTGTCTTCATAACCGAATTGTTTTAAGTACAGCTTACATCGTTGCGAATGGCAGAGATCCTCTCCTAAAGATGGTCAGAAACCACGAGATGATTGGCGAAGGGGCGTTCCTTTACAAAGCCGCGGAGCAAGCTGCCGAGACCCTTGGCCTGAATTTTAACATCAGAAGTGAGGAAAGTGCATTACTCCATCTAGATGCTTCACGTCTAAAAGCCGAAGTAAAGAAAGCAGAGGTTGGAAAATTTCACCAAGAGCTACTCGACAAGCAAATGCACGGAAACTTTCACAGAAATGTAGAAAAACAGTCCTTGTCGAAGGAGCAAACTTTTGCTTTCCTCAAATCATCAGGGCTCAATCCAGGTACAGAGGGCTTTATTTTCGCATGCCAGGACGGTGTAATCTCCACCTTAGCATACCGCGCCCGCATTTTATGTCAAGAAGTTCCCAGTGATAGGTGCAGAGCGTGTCATGCACACGCTGAGTACCTAGAACACATACTATCGGGGTGTCCGACCCACGCAGGAACAACGTATATCTATAGACATAATGCGGCCCTAAGAGTACTTTATTACCAGCTTTGTCGCTCTTACGGTGTTGGTCGCGACCCTGCCCTGCCGAACGCTCCAAGGGAAATAGAGTCAATTGTCCGAAACCAGAAGTGCCAGATTTTCTGGAACTACGATTTTCGGGCAGCAGTCTCCGTTGCGCACTCGAGGCCTGACATTGTTCTCCAAGACTTCGAGAAACGAACTATATTCGTGATCGAATTCTCGGCTCCATCCGAATACAACATCATTGCAAAGGAGAAAGAAAAAGAGGAGAGATATCAAGACCTTAAAAGAGAGCTGCGTCGACTGTACCCAAAATATTCGGTACGAGTAATTGTCCTTGTGATAGGTGCTCTCGGAGGTGTGAAATTATCGCTGGTTCGTAACCTTAAAGCCATATCCGCGTGCCAAACATATGCCAAGGCTCTTGCGAGATGGATGCAGAAAGCTGTCATCCTTGGGTCGCTTCGTGTTCTCAAGACACACGAAGGTTTCGCCGGCCTGTCGTTGTGATTTCGTCGTGCCCTGTGACCACCCATCTCACGGATGTGAGACGTGGCCATAGGTGTATTTTACCGCGGTTCTACTGGGGGCCATTGACATTTTTTCCAGATGGCAGTTGCTCTTAGTGGTACCCTGCGGTGGTTGTTTAACTTTTTTTTTTAATTATATATATGTATGTTCGAGTTATAATTATGTTTATTCTTAATACGTATGTAGATGTAATCGTCGTTTCAGTAGAAGATTCTTTTATTGGGCTAATTTATTACTATAATTGATTAATTATTATTGATTATGATTATATTGTATAGATATATATGTATATGTATTATCATAATTGATTAAATTATTTGTATCAGTTCTCATTCATGGAACCTCAAAACTCTTCTTCTGATACCACATTTGTCTCGTCGGTATTTTCCGCTAATCGTTTATTTCTCAAGATTTCTTTAGTGCAAGATTCTATTCTATGTCCCCTTAGATAGCAATATTCGCAGCAATTTCCCCATTTGAATAACTTGATTAGCATTTCTGTGTCATTATCTGCACATAAGCCATATGTATCTTCAGTTTCATTTTGAGTGTTAATCTCTTCGCTGAAAAAGTAAACATTTTCTAATTCTTTCAACATTTTCCTGGCTGCTTCATGCTCTGCTACCCTAACTTTCTTTTCGCGTTCGCTTATTGTAATAAATAAATTTCCGCGCTTTGTGTCTTCTACGACACACTTAATTATAAATTTTCGGGCGTGCGATGGCCCTTCCACTCTGTGTATGCTGTAAATGGGTTTGGTTAAATCGTATTCTGCGGTCAGCTCTTCTAATGGTCCTTTTGGGTACTCCAATTTGATGATGTCACCTTTCGGATGATTTATGGAAGCGTATATTTGTCCCTTTGGGAGCCTAGTGAGTATGATTGAAGCGGCCATCCTGTAAAAGAAAATTTTATGTTATGATTTGCATTTTATAAGGGTTATTCGTGAGCTATTTTCGATTTGTCCACGTGTTTTTGGAAACGTTTTCCGTCTAGGGTTTCTAGGATCGCAGTGTGCTTGTCTGATAAGTTTATTATTTTATAGGGGCCGTGGCTTTTGCTGTTTAACTTATTACTTTTTTTCTCTTTTCACGTATACTTTGTCTCCTATTTTTCCCGCGAAAGGTTTCACTTTTCGGTCACATAATTGTTTCGATCTCTGTTTTGCTTGTATTAAGTTATTTGCAGCTATGAAGTTAATTTCCGATAATCTAGATATTAGTTCTTTCAGATACGACCCATAAGTTTCTAGTTTTTCGCTAGAGGGAAATGAACTAGGTGTGCGTGCTATCTTTCCGAAAATTAATTCAAAAGGTGTGAATTTGGTTGCTTCGTGAATTGAAGTGTTATATGAGAACATAGCAAATGGTAATAATTTGTCCCAATCATCATAATTATTAGTGTAGGATCGGATGTAATCGACTAATACCGCGTGACGTCGCTCTAAAGATGCGTTTGATTGCGGGCGGTATCCGGAAGTCGTTATTTGTCGGATTCCAAATATTTTGGATAATTTTCTCAACAGTGTGCTTGTAAAGGCACTTCCCCGATCTGTTAATATAAGTTTTGGCGCTCCGTATTGGCAAAATAGATCTTTGGCTAGTGCATGGGCTATCGTCGTTGCTGTTATGTCCGGTATTGCCACGGCGATGCAATACTTAGATAAGTTATCTTGTATCGTGAGGAAGTGTCGATTTCCATCTGGGGTAGTCGGTAATGGTCCTACTGTGTCGAGAGACACCTTATCGAATGAGTCCATAGGGGTGTCTGTTATTATCATAGGGTCATGGGTTTTTGCACGCATGATTTTTTGTTCTTGGCAAATCCCACATTTCCGGACAAATTCAGTGACTTGTTCTTTTATTCCTGGCCACATAAACTTTTAACGTATTCTTCTGTATGTTTTATTGACTCCTTTGTGTCACCCAACCTTACTTTGATGATTTTCGATCATTATTTGTTCGCGATTTTCTTCTGGAGGTACGCTTACACTTCCATAACAAATTATGATTCCAATTCTAGTGTTATTAAAGATTTCTCTCATCAGATCTAAAATTTTACCTCTTGGTAATACTTCTGTTAGATCCCCTTGGTTCGAGATTCTAAAGGATTTGATGTTTTCTCGTCCTAATGCTACATATAAATTATGTAATCCGATTCTTAAATTTTCTTCTCGTATTTGATCGAAATGGTTGTGTTTCATAATTGCTGTGTAAATTTTAGAAAGACCTTTAGGAGTTATTATAACTTGACCTAGTTTGGGCCGTTTTTCCTTGACTTCTTGTGGTTCTATGGCTCCTATGTCTATTAGTAGTCGTCCTATTGGGGTACTGAATTCACAATCTGCTGAAAGAAAATGCACATAGTTTCCTCTCAAATAAGTTAAATTTTCCCTACAGCTAATTATTCTAGGCAGGACATCTTTCTTGGGATGTAGAGTATACATTTCTGGCAGGGCAGGCTGTATGCTAGTGACGGTTGTGCGCGTTTGGTTATCCTCAGGCGGATCTACTTCCAGTTCGGTGATAGACGGCTCTTGTTGGCACATTTCCACACGTCGAGGCTTCTGCTTTTCATTTGTGGTTATTGGACTTTCTGGAATTTTTAAATCATTCATCATTGATTTATGGAATGGTGTTGATAAGGCTTGTGGCATCCCACAACCTGAGGAACGGTATGTTGCTAAGATGTCGGGAGTAGAAGAGGATCCTGTCTGTGGTGCGAAAGTTACACTTTTGCGTTGCCTGTTTTCAGGCAACATCTGCGTTGAGGGATTATCCTCGTCTGTAGAAGAATCTGAGCTGTTTTTGCTCTCCTGATTGCTAGGGTCTCTCGTTCCGAGCTCCTTCAATTAATTTTCTGCCCAACTTATTACTGAGTCTATTCTCCGAGCTAGCTCAGTTTCGCTTTCAGGCTTCATTTCTTGAATCGCTTCAAGAAGATCTGAATCGGTTTCTCCTTCTGAGACGGCAGTGACCCCTAAATAAGGTCTTGTGTTTTCTTCAGCTTCTTTTTCTTCTACCCAATCCTTGTGAATTAGCAAGGACTCATTAAACTGAGAGAATGAATCTTGCAATTCCTCTCTGGTTACTTTTGTGCTATTAAGGTCATCTCTTTCTTCTAACTGTTCATCGTTCGGTTCTTCTTCCGATGAGTTGTCATCACTATCACTTGCTGGAGGACTCACAGTTATAATGGATCCAGTCTGCTCTCTTCCTTCGGTCTTTTCTTCCTCGCTTTCGTTTTCAAAAAATTCCGGAAAATTCTCTGGGACTTTAGGAGGAACACTCATGGGTAGATTATGAGCTGGAAACGCTGCCAATGGTATTTCTAGACTGGGTAAAACGCTTTGCTTCTTCCGAAGTATGGGAGGGGTAGGATTATAGGTTTCGTCAGAATCTTTTTCTGAATCGGTGCTGGACTCTTGATAGTTAGGTCTGGGTTGATTTCTTTCTTCCTCCACTCTACGTCGAAGCAAACGTTTACCTATAGTGCTTTCATTTAAACCACTGGAAGACTTGGAAGATGGGTCTTTAGGTTGGTTATGGTCATCAGATTTTTCTTTGTTGGATGTTTCATCTTTGAAGTAGAAGACTGAGAAGTATCAGTTTTGGTTGATGGTCCTTTCTTTGTTAAAATTGTAGGTTTGGCTCTTGGATTGATATTCGCGGGTTTACCTCGGGTTTTCGCTGACTGCGCTCTGCCCTGTTCGAGTCGACGGGTCTGCATTGGCAATAGCCTGGCACGCTCTTTCTTGGCTTCTTCCTCACTTTCTTCCGACGAGCTTTCTGGAATTGGGTTTCTGGAGAGTGCGTCAGGATTAGTATTTAATTTTCCCGGCTTATATTTAAAAGAATATTCGTAGTCTCTTAATTTCAATCGCCAACGAATTAATCGTTGTCCAGGGTCTTTTACTGAATCTATCCATTTCAAGGGTTCATGATCACTAACCAGAGTGAATTCTTTACCATAAATATAGGGGCGGTATTGTTGTACTGCGTATAGGACTGCTAAACATTCTTTCTCGGTAGTAGAATAATTACATTCGGCTCCATTTAACACGTGGGAAAAATATGAAATAGGGAGGTCTATTCCCTTTTTCTCCTGGCTTAGTACTGCACCTACAGCATAGCCAGAGGCATCTGTTGTTATAGTGAGAGATTTTTGAAAATCTGGATACTGTAAAATAGGACTTTCGCATAACGCTTGCCTTAAATCTTTGAAGCTTTTCTCTTCATCAGGTCCCCAATTAAAAGGTACTCCTTTCTTTAGGAGATTTGTTAGCAGTTTTGTTCTTGCGGCAAAATCTTTTATAAATCTTCTGTAATATCCGGCTAGACCTAGAAATTGTTTTATGTTTCTGGGATTTTTTTGGTGTTGGGAATTTTGGCACGGCTTCGGTCTTTTCAGGGTCAGGCTACACTCCTTCACTGCTGATTATATGGCCAAGATAGTTAATTTCTTTGAACAGGAATTCACTTTTCTCTGGTTGGATGGAAAGATTTGCTTCTTTCAATCTGTTTAGTAGGCGTCTTACCTTCTTTCCATGTTCTTCTAGTGTTTCTGCATATATTACTATGTCATCAAGATAGACGAATAATTCAACACCTTGTAGTCCTAGAAGAACTTGGTCCATTAAGCGCTGGAATGTCGCAGGGGAATTCTTCAAACCCATTGGCATTCTGATGTACTCATAGTGCCCATTAAAAAATGAAAAGGCTGTTTTTGGTCTATCAGCTGGATTTAATTCTATCTGATGAAATCCGCTGGCTAGATCGAAAACTGTAAAGTATCGTGCCTTTCCTAAATGATCTAATATTTCAGTTATGTTTGGAAGTGGATACGCATCGCCTATGGTTTTTTCATTTAATAGCCGGAAGTCTATTACTACTCTATATTTTCTTTTTCCGGTGTGATCTAGTTTTTTCGGGATTATTAGCATAGGAGAACTGTAGGGTGACTTTGAGTGACTGATTGCACCTTCCGTCAGCATTCTGTCTATAACGATCTTCGCTTCCTCCTTTTGAACGGGCGAGAATCGGTATGGTCGAACATGGATTGGAACATCGTCAGTTGTATGTATTTTATGGTGCACTATATGTGTGGGAGTTAACGTCTCTCCAGTTAAGTGAAATACATCTGGGTACTCTTCAACTATTTCTTTCACATGCTCCTTTTCTTCTTTATTCAGAAGGTCTAGTTCTAGGATTTCCGAATCGCTTTTACTCTGTTTTCTGGGGGTATGTATTCCTCGTCCGTAGGGTAATCGTCCAGCTCATCTCGGTAAGTCATAGTATTTAAAGGGAATGATTTCTTGTGGGTCGATTTCTACTTCTAGATCTTCTTCAGTAGTGCTTATCGCGTACACATGGCATTTTCCGTTGGAATTTGATACAACGGCTTCACCTATTATCAAGCCATCCTCTGTCATGATTAATGGTAAATACCCTTCCTTTATTTCACTGTTTAAAATTCTTAAGGGAATTACTTGTTTAGTTCTAGCTCTTATACGCACTTTTCCCCGTCCAGTTCCTTTGTAATCATGTATTTGTTCTTGAGCAACTCTTGATTCCTTATCGATGAACGGAATAGGTTTTGTAGGGTTGGAATAAGTTACTATTGTATTGTGCCAAAACGATATGCCGACCTTTTCTTGACGAAGATATTCTCTTCCTAGAATTCCGTCTGTATTGATAGGAAAGTCGGAAGAAACTACGTGGAAAACTTCTCTAGAGTTTTCTAAAGATAACTTTAATGTACCGATAGTTGAGATTTTAATGGGAGTTATTCCTATGATTTCAATGAAATCGCTTTCTGTGATGAGTAGGTCCTCGTTTAAAGAATTTATTTTTATTATGTTAATTTGTTAATGTCGGCTCCTGTGTCGACTAGAAATGCAGCTTTTGTTTCTAAAAATTCTGGTGATGAGAACTCTACAACTGGGGATTCTCGATTGAGCTTTGTGCGGTAGATGTGTCGCGTCTCTTTAGGACTCGTACACTCCCCTGACGCTCGTGTTTCTCCTCGCCCGTCGCTGCGTCCGTGCGGCGAACGGAGTTGTAGTTTAAAGTTTCCTTGTTCGATTGAACGGGAGATTGTGAACGGGGTGGAGTGTTTATTCCTCACCGTGAAAAATTAGAATTTGGACATCCGCTATTCTGCATGGGAGCAGTCGGGTAGTAAGGGTAAGGGTGGTAAGGCATATAAGGATACTGATAATGAGGCATATAGTTATTTGGGAAATGAGGGTTGTTGCTGTTTGGAAAATTCGAGGCTCCAGGAGAATGAGGGCGTTTGATTATCCCTAACGGATTCTGTTTTTGATCAGAATCTTATTATGAGTCGGGAGTCGTCGCGAAACGTACATGAGGACTAGGACTACGGTCACGTGATCCCGAAAAACTAGGTTGAGAATATCTATTTTCACGATAAAAGTTTGTAGGGTATTGAGAATTTAATTGTTGCCTTACTTCGTATTCGAGAGCGCCCTTCAAGGCAGCATCTAAAGTTTGGGGGTTTCGTGCTTCTACCAAACCTGATATACTGTCAAGCAAGGCACGCTTGAATGCTTCCAAAGCACAATCATTAAGTGGAGCTAGTAGTTGTGATACATTTGCGTATTTATCCTCTATTCATTCGAATAGTCGAAATTTCGTATAAATACCATGAATAAGTCTTTCTAGGGGCGAAACGTTGTTTTAAATGTTGAACTAGATCGTTAACGGTTTCAAAGGTTTTCCCATGGGTACTATCTCGGGCTGCCCCTTTTAAACGAGCTAAGACTGCTTTCAGATACTGTTTTTCACAGTTGGCAGGCACGGAAGATTCCCCATTTACGATGTCTTGAATGAAATCGCGGACGGGCATATTTTTGCCATCATAGCTGGGTATATTTACAACCCCTTGTTGTACGGCAAAACATTCTGCCATAGACGTCATCATTGCTTCGCTGAGAGTTCGATTAATATCGCCAGCAGACTGAGTTTCGTTTGCTTCATCTTCTGGCATTTTGCGAGGTTTTTTCGTTTTAAAATGGAGGGTAGCCGCGGAAAATGAGCGTGTTCTACTGCTTCCGAATTGAGCGTAACATCTCACTTTTCAAGCGGCGTGCGTGGACCGAGTATATAATGTTGGACCTCGCAGTAGAACAGTGGTGTTAGGGTGCGTGGTCAACATTTCATACTAGGAACAAAATTGTGGCGCATGCGTGGTCGCACGTGGTTAGAAAGAGAAGGAGATATGCCAATGTTTACAGGCAGGAACAGTGAGGAATACAAAACGGTGGAAACTGACTAAAAATGTAAACAGTTTCAGACCTTGTTTTTTCTGTGTTTTTTAGTGCCAATTACATGCGCTTGGTTCGCCGACTTAAAAAGAGAGATCACGCTCAATCCGTTCGCAGCAGAACACGCTATTCATTTTCCGCGTCTCTACCATAAAAAATACAATGCATAGCAAGGAGAGGACTCGTGTCCGGCTCGGGCCTTCGGCCCTCGCCTTCCACTCGTTCCGGAAACATTGCACTTGCCGTGAAAAGATATTGCTCTCCTCCTTGATATGCAATCTACTATTTAACATTCAAAAAACATAAAAAATATAGTTTCAAGGTATTTATGTGTATGATGAAACAAAAAAAATTCAAAATCTATAATGCTACATTTTATTAAAATAATGGGTTTGAAAAACAAATCATACCACAAACGGTTAATTTTTGCTAGTTCTATTAAAAATTTCAGCTTCACTTTATGTATTGATCCTGTAACATGACAAACTTCACTCGGTTCAAAAATTTATCTCCTTCAGTTAAAATTTTCTGTATTTGTTGAAACTTTCTCTTTTGTGGTGGAATATTAATCTTCTACATGTTTAATGCAGAAAAATAAAAAATATATTGCAATTTTAATTTTTAACTAGAACATATAGTATAGAAACAGAAAATGAAAGTCAGTTTGAAATCACACATTGTTTTTCATGGGAAGAGTATTTCAAGATTCCTTGCCCGTTGTCCTATTGGAATCCGATGCGCTGCGATACACCATCTGGTGGCAGAATTTGAAACCTTCAACTACAGGTAGATTTTGACAGATCGCATGGGCAATCGCAGAAAAATACTGGTCATTCGAAAATAAACAATATATAACGCTTCAAAATTGCTTTAAAACCAAGGCAGATGTTTATTTTGTTATTTAAAAATTTCTATTATAGAATTTTCCCCGCGAAAAACAAAAAGCAATGAGTTTTGCTGCGTGTTTGGCTGTTCGTCTACACCGCGTAAATATGAAACTCTGCGATTTTTCCCTTTTTCTAAAGTCGGTGTACGGCTTGTGACAATTAAAAATACGTTTGGAAAGCCCGAAATGATTGATCAGCGCTTAGCTTGGAAAATGCATTAAGAATGGGAAAACATAAAACTGACACCATGGTAGTTTGTTTCTTGCACTTTAAAAGCGAAGATTTTTACTGCTCTGGCTTAAGTAAATATTCGTTAATATGCCAAATGAAATAAATTGAAGTATTTATAAATGATAATATTGTAAATTATTAATAAAAACATAATAATTATATTCCATTTTTTATAATTATCCGTCAAGAACCTTACCCTCAAAAGAGCAAAATCTTGTTTTTATTTGATGATGACCGATTCCACTTACGAATTACGAATGAGGAGCTAATGAAGTTAACCTTCCATTTAAAGTTGTTTAAAATTTCTACAAAAAGTCCTTTACACTTCTTAAAGGTTACATGCCATCGACTCAATATTTACTTTGTCAATTATTGCTGCCTCTGCACTCGATGTTTTCGATTGCACTGTCGATTTCCTTCATTTTTTTTTTTAAATATCCGTTAAACATGTTTTCTATGTGCAAAAAGTACACGATCTCTAGACTATATAAAAATTTAATTTGACTGCTTTTAAAATTTTAATTCTAAACAACTTTGTGATCTGCACATTCACCCTTTTTCCTAGTAGTTGACGCAAAAATTAAAAATTTGTTTTTTTTTTTTGACAAAAAAATGTTTTCTTGCTGAAAAAATGGTTTACCTAAAAAAAAGCTTTAGTTTATTCTGACGTCCTAAACTGGATCTCTCTGCATGATTTGAAATGGAATCAGTCTGATAAGGATTCTTCAGGATTTTTCATTTTTGAAATATTTGTAATAATTTGCAATGATTTTCGCACGTTACCTAGGCTTCTATTCAAAATCTACCTGGAATAGCGGCCATATTGAAATTATGTCGACGGTGGCGCACCCAAGAATTCAGATCCCAATTTTTATGGCAGGAGCACCTGAAAATACCACTGGTGCAGTTCCTGCTATCTGAAAACTACCTACTTTTACACCTTTTACCGACTGGCGCAGTTCAGGTTTCAGTTTGGCAGGGTGGTTGATCACTGGTGCAATGCGAGTGCGCCCAATTTTTTCTTCACAGTCCCCGATGAACCCCAAAATCGTTGCCAAGAACAAGGTGTTCCTAATGAAATCAAGGTTAAAATTGAACCAGAGGATACTGAAGAAGGCAGTTAATCTTATAATTTATCCATTATTTTTTTGAACAGTTTTCGTCAACTGTGAAAATTAGTTTTACAATTTTTTTAATTTTCACAGAGAATGAAATGAATACCGAGACGAAGGAAGAAATGGATGAGGATGTCGAGGACGATGAAGGGGAAGAGGATGGCGTGGAGGGTTTGCAGGAAGAGGAGGAGGTTGACGTGGTGGGCTTAGAGGAGGAGGAGGAGGAGGAGGAGCAGGGGGGGAGGAGGCGGACATGGACGAGAGGACTGCAGCCATGGAGGCGATGTATCTCTCTCAGGTGCGACTGCACCAGCAGATGCTACAGCAGCCATTAGTCGAACAAGAGCTGCAAAAGCAGCAATCGCTCGAGCAGCAATACATACAGCAACAGCAGCATATCCAATTCGGTGGTGGTGCACATGAAGGTAGGAAAGAGTGTCTTTTTATCGTTAAATTGGATAGGTCGCGGTATTGTAACAAGTTTCATGCGAATGGGCGTGAAATTGAAATTAAAATAGTAGAGCCTTCAGAGTCGGAAAATATTATCGAGTATTTGAAAAAAGCGTTTATCGGAATTTTTAGATATCTGATTAATTTTGTTGATAACCCTGAAGATTATGGTGGCATAAAATTTAATTCAAATTTTTTTTTGAACAGGTGCGGGTGGATTATCCTTTTGCCCAGCAAGTGATTTAAGTTTCGGGATCCTCTGGGATCTCATTTTTAAAATTATTCAGAGTAACGATGAGTTCAAATTGGACAAATCGTTTGTCGTAACTTCTAATGCCATAAAAGGTATACGCGGTGCTGGGAGAAAGGTGCTGACACACGAGGGTATTAAAAAAGGATAAATTTTGAAAATTTAAGATACTGATAATCTTTGTCTCCCGCGTTCTATTATGACTGCATGTGTGTACCAAAAGCGGGGTGTGACGATCCCTTAATAGTTATTTTTGAATTTAATAATTTCGGTATGGGTAAAGCTCCACCGGTATATGATGGTACTAACGTAATTTTAGAATCGGGGCATACGGTGCGATATAGTGTAAATATAATGTTTTATCCGGATAAAAATCACTTTGAACCGATTTTATGCTTAAAAGCAGCCGCTGGTAGCCGGGAATTTTGTGTATACCCTGTAATAAACGCTACGCAAATCCAGCAACTCATAAATGCACAAATAAATGCCGCTCATGCCTTTCAATACCCCCTTGCAAATCTGAGGAAAACTTTACATATACTAATGCACCGGAAATAAAATGTGATTCATGTTATCGATTTTTCTTTAATAATAATTGTTTACGCAAACATAGCGAAAAAGGTTCCTTTTCCAGTGGAGCAAGTGATGTTTTGCTTTGCAGATTTGCAAAAAGTATTTGAAAGTAGTAGAGTTTTATAAATCTAAAAACCATGAGTGCGGGATATTTACTGCAAAAACTGTAGATACAAACGTGCATATAACCACGAATGTTACATGTCCCCTGTTATCAAGCATGTAGCTAATACCCCAAAGCAGGTATGTTTCGTGTTTTACGACTTGGAAACACGGCAAATTAAAAAGCTTGAAGAGGATAATTCGGTGAAAATTCATGAGCCGAATCTCTGTGTAGCTCAGAAAGTCTGTTCTGATTGTTTATCGGACGAAAATATTCAAGAATCGTTTAGATATTGCGGTGTCCATAAGCTTATATTCAAAGGGAAGAATGTCATACAGGATTTTGTAGAGCACGTAGCACGTTGTAACATTATTCTATAGCTTTAACCTTTTAATTATCATAAGAAACAGTTCAAAATCTCGAGAGCGTTTAAATCGTTACATTTTTCTTTCAAATGGGAGCTTTAAATTGATCCTTCCGCCACCTCAGGTCTTAAGGACAAATTTTATCATTAAATATTCTACTTTTACTTCTAGATTTATCTGTATCGAGCTTTCCCTCTCGTGAATATAGTTCACGAGAAATCGGATTGCTCGACAATTTACTGTGTCCTGTTCAAGAAATTGGCCCCAAGTATGCACGTCGGTTCCGATCTTGAGAAGACGATAAATCTGAAACGAATTAAATTATTAGCAACAAGAATATTAAAAGAAACGTTATCCATTAATTGAGTTTCCCAATCTACATTAAAAGAAGCTCCACTTTTTCTCACTTTTAGCCCCTTAATTTTCTAGTAGTTTTTAACTAAGAATTTTCTGTCAATATAATTATCCTGAAGCTTTGAATCTACTATAGCTCTTAATTGAAATGTCTTCATACTTGTGAACTCTCTCCAAAAATCAAGATTATTAAAAGAAATTGTGGGTTCACAGAAGCGAAGTTCGAATTGCCACCGTTTTGTCGATTGTTTTTCGATTCCTGCTTTCAGGGTTTCTGACTGTCAGTCACGCCTGAATAGGTCATTATTCCATTTGCATTATTCCCAAGCATATTATTTTAGTTTCGTGAATCAATTTGCCTCCGCGAGTTTTAGCATTGCGCTCGTTTAATTTAATTATTCCTACTAATTTTCCCTCTTATGAGAAGATCTGAGGACTAGATTATTACTGAATTTATTAAATGAGACGCCATTCCATGCAAATTAAAGCGCAAGATTTGTCCTCCAGAATGTTGTTTCACTTTCCTATTTGTTTGTGAATTGATCAATTTAAATAATTTGAAACCACGAATTTTTCTAGTGGCACTCGTTGAAATCCAAATAAACGTTCTTCTACCTTTCAAAAGCCATGCCAATTTTAATTAGAAAAGACTCGTGGTTCCATACTGGGGATTCTACTAATTCCTAAGAACGCCAAGAATCTTTTTATCAAAAATTATTGATCAATTATTGGCAATATTGTATGCAATACAAATTGTTTGCCCTGAATTTTTCCCCTCATGTTGAAACGGTGCAGTATAAAATAATTATTTTATACTTATAAATTACGATCAGAAACGGGCGAAATAGAAAGTAAATACGCTACTGAGTGACTTGCGAATTCCTGGGCGAAAGAGTTATATAGGGTATATGTACCGCTATACGAGACAGGTGCGATTGCGTGCGCAACCTATACGATAAGAGGGGATACGAGGACCCGCGACGATGGGAGCTTCGTGATTACCAAGGATCAGTCGAATCGACAGTCTGCGGTCAATGGTTCAGGAGAACACTGTGTTGGGCGTTTGACTATCCGGGTAGCATCCGATAAAGGATTTCCGATAATTATCAAAAGGAGTCACGATTAAGCTAAAGCTATTAATTAGGAGGAGAACTGGGTACAATTTGGAACTTATTTTCAGGTTATCGAATATGAGGAACCTTATAATTTGTTAATAAATTATACTTTTAAAAGATCAGAGCCAAACTGGAGATCAGTAAGGTCGCTCATTCTTTTTCAACCCGTCTCCAAACGGGAGCTCAAAAATGTCAGTAAAGCCGTTCTGAATTGGTTTATTCGAATGACAATAAGGATTTTGAGGGCGTGACGATTTGAACAATTATTGGTGATGTGTTTTGCAAGCCCTATCAATTTATCATTGGTCTTTCAATCCGTTTTCATACGGGACCTCAACCAGTGATAATTGAGACATTACAATTTTTTGAATGACCAGGTAAAAAGTTATCCATAGAATCTGATCTTGATGGCGTCTGAACCGAGGTCTGAACATGAAGATGATTGCGTTCTACACGCCTGGTATAATTGTGAATATTCCAGCACGTTGCACCTTTCTTGTAAACAGAGCCGGAGCGTAATAGGGTGCAATGTGTGCGGGGCACACGGGCGGCCAAGTTTGGCTCTTGGTGGGGGGGCGGCCAAACTGCACTGAATATAAAGGGCACCAGCAAGGGTTTGGCCGTTAACAGGCGACTAATCTCATAACGCAATAAAGTTTTTAAGTTGGCCTTTTCTCTTGCCTTTGTCTTCTGGGATGTTCCCCTCGATTTTCCCTAAATTTTCATCTGGAACCCATTTCTTTCCAGTAATAAAGTATTTCTAGCTTCAGAAATATCAGAATGTAGACTTTATGATGGCCATCACATATATACTAATCCTTGAGATCCTTCAAAAATGTATCCATAATCTTCCCGCAAGAAGCATTTCTTGGACAAATAATTGCTGCACATTTACGAAATCGAAAGTAGAACTGGGTGGAATAACTTTTCTTTTAACTGTTTTACTCAAAAAATGTTTGAATACCAAAATATGTATAATTGTACATTTGGGGACATTTTTTCGCCGCCCTTGCTATATTTGGTATCTTAGAACGAAACCGTGATAACAATAATTTTGAATAATTTACTCAATCATGTTTCAAAGACCATGCTTTTTAATTAAATTACATGAAAGTTACGTTTTTTATATTTCTCCACACAGCATACACACCGTATACGAAATTTTTTTCTAGAAATTTGAAAAAAATGATGAGTGAAAATGTTTTTTTTCTATTTATATTATTATTCTGGGAGACATTTTTTCGCCGCCCTTGCTATATTTGGTGTCCTGGAACGGAACCGTGATAATAATAATTTTGAATTTGTACACTGAAAAAAGGATTACTTGTACCAAGTGAATTTTACTTGACTGAAGTAAGTGAAAGTCCTGTTTATTTTCAAAGAAATATTTTTTTGAGGCAAATAAAAATATGCACTTTGAATGAAAAAAAGAATTTCTTCCAGCCAGAGAAATGTTAATTGGATTAAGTTAACAATGTTTGATTCAATGAAGAACCTATTGGTTCCAAATGAATGTGCCATGAATGGGAATGAATATTCCTTTGAGATGAGAATATGTGAATTGATTTAAAGAAATATATTTTAAAGTCAAGCAAACATTTTATAGGCTCACAAAACTATTTCTTCGCATCAAATTTTTGAGTATTTGAAGCAAAAAAATATCCCACTGATTCAAACAAATATTTCTTTGACCTACACCATGAGCGAGTGCAATAAAGTTATAGTTTTTACTTCAACTGTAGTAAATATTTTCCTAAATGAACAAATGGATTCTTTCAGCTTAAATTATAATTAACATTGTTATTATTATACATATTTAATTCAAGCAGAGCACATAATTTAAAATCTCGATAAATCTGAAACAGAAATATTCGATGAAAAACCCACCTCCAGCAGGAATCGAACTTGGGTCCGTCGAGTGTCAAGTCCACTGCGATGAACACGACGCTGTCGCAACATGGACATTGTAAGGCGAAAAGTCGTATTTAACCCTCACCATGAATGCCAAAGAAATATTTCTTTAAATCAAAAACATGGATATTGAATTTCACAACATATTTCTTTGATCTAAAGAAGTATTCTATTGAAACAAATTATGCCAAATTATTAAATGCTTGATTTGAAACAATAATTACTTCGTTGAAAAAAATGTTTATTTGTTATGAATAATTAAATTCTACTAAGCAAATGAAATATCTCCTTCAACTGAAGAAATAAATATTTATGTAAATATAATATCTTGTTCATCTAAATAAATGCTTCATGGGTATAAATTCATGAACTCTTTGTAACAAATGAATATATTTTTAATTTAGTTAATATTATTTTGGATTGAATCATTATTACTTTGATTCTAATGAACTTAAAGACTTGATTCAAGTATGCACAATTAATTGATTCAAATGCGTCCAAATCAATACAAAGAATCGAACTCATTGAATCAAACAAATATTTCTTTGAACGACTAATCAGATTCCAACGAATCTAGACATTTTGAACCGAAGAAATGGTTTTCTTGAATGCAAGAAATATTCGTTTCAATCAGGAAAATATAGCCAAAGAATTCATTTCTTTAGATCAACAAAAGATATGTGTCTGGTTTGAATAAAAATTACTCCTAATAAATAATATTTTCCTGATGCTAAGAAATAGGATTCAGGTAAACGCATTTTCTTGGTTCCAGACATTCTTTTTTTCATACTCAAACATGTTTCGAAGACCATGCGTTTTAATTTAATTACATAAAAGTTACGTTTTTAGAATTTTTGTTTAAAAAATTCTTCCCGGGACAAGCCCACTATCAGTTACAGAACTTCTTTATTTTAAACTGGTTTTCTATCTGAAAACATTTTAGAAATGGCGGAAAAGAGACTGTCAAACTTGACTATGATATCAATTGAGCGAGTGATTACGAATTTGTTGGATGTGTCTGAACTGGTTGAAGAATTTGCCCAGATTAAAGCAAGGCGAACAAATTTCTTTTGAATTCTTATTATATGTAGGGGAGACCACCCTACAGTAGATAATAATCCTATAGTAGATAATCATTAATTTAAAATACTAATTCAAGTAGAATAATTATTTGATGTAATTAATAGTTCGGACGCGATACGTATTAATATATTATAATTAGAATTGATTATTTGACTTATAGTTGTGCTTATAATTAATGATTATCTACTGTGGGATCATTATCTATTATAGGATAGTCTCCGCTAAATAATGTAAATAATGTGTATAATAATAATGTAAAGTAAGAGTAAGAGCCTTGGTGGCTCAGTTGATTAAAGGCTCGGACTTCACCTCAGAGGTCCGGGGTTCGATCCCTGAGCCGGTACCTCTTGAAATGTTTCTATGTACCTTCACCAAGATTGTGGTGGTTCGTAACCCACCTTAAGCTGTAGGTCCCCCCATCACGCACTTGACTGCAACCCAGTCCGTGAGTGATGGGGTAAAAACCAGGCTTTGTCCAATATGTCAGGGCACACGCTCTTATCAGGTCACTTGATTGCATTATAATAATGCGTCCGTGACTGATAATGTATACCGGGACAACCCCGTGCATAATATTCAAACAAACAAAAAAAATCCAACTCTAGTCAAAAATGCCTTCGACATATTGGGCTGTAACCATCTTAAGCCTGAGAGAAAAATGAGTTTCCTCATTTTTTTTAATAATGTAAGCATGGTAGCTCTATAAAGAAAGCATCCCGAGGCGACTGTTGTCACCTTCAACACACACGGCCGCTGCGTAAGGATAACAGCGGCAAAGACAAACTGCAAACTACACCATGCTCCTAATTTTGTACCTACAACATCATCGTAAATGATTTCAAACATCGTATTAAAATAACTTATAACATCCTCATCTCATCAGTCACTTGACTTAGTCCGTGGCTATGACGAAAAACCGGGTTCACCCGAGAAAAAGTTTGAAAAAAAATATTAATAATGTAAGTAATATTGATAATATAAATAATATTAGTAATTATTAAATAAAAATAGAGCATATGTATGTAGAAAATGTTTTTTTTTTCTTTTTCAAAGAAAAGGGGAAGGGTGGCGGCATGGTGGAGGGGGCGGCAGAAAAAAATTTTGCACACGGGCGGCCAAATGTATAGCGCCGGCTCTGCTTGTAAATAGTAGATCTCTTCTCCCTTGAGATGTCAGGACATAGGTCGCAGAACACGTGAGCATGAAGATCCTTCCCTGCAGGGAAAATATCAATGGTTGGATTTTCTAAGTTTTTGCGGTTCTCAGATCGGATGTTTCATTTGTCTATCATTTTCTTAATGTTTCTCAATATATAGATCATATATCTAGTAGTGTATGTACTATCTGCATTACTTTGGGCTGATGCTGTGAGGGAAGTTTTATTCGAAGAACGATCGTCTCTGCTATCGTTATTTGGCTTTAGACTGTTCTAGTGATGGGACATCGAAACAAAAATATCGATATCTCAGATATCGATAGTATCGGAAAAACAATATCGATATTTAAAAAAATATCGATTATAAAAAGAAATATCGATAGTAATCGATATATCGTAATGAAATATCGTGCATGCGCACAAGACTATCTTCAAATTGAAATTACCAATTCAATTCATTAAATTTATTATTATCAATTATTCATTCAACTGAGTACCATTAGTAAACTAAAATAAATATCGAGGAATAAATTGAAAAAATAATAATATCAACACAAAAATTTATTTGGTTGAAAAATAAATTCCAAAGGGAATATGTTTACTGGAATTTGAGCTAATTGCTAAAATTATATATCTGCGCATACACAGGAACTTTCATGGGAATCGCCTGTTGAAATTAGAATCTTTGTAAAATAAGAACTACATTGAATGTCCAATAAAGTGTTTATATATTAAAGGTGCACAGTACGAATTTCCGAACGGCAATTAAGTTACAGGCAGCACTTGAATAATTTAGTGCGCAGTAATAAAGCGAATTTAAATACAAGTTTAAAACAGATATTTCAGCATTTCTTCTTAAATGATTTAATACGAATTAAATAGTAATAATATATTTGTTACATGTACTGTTCACCCAAATTTGGTGAAAAATATCATAAAAATCTACTAAACGAATTTAAACGCAAGTTTTAAACATGTATTTCAGCAGTTCTTTTAAAAATATTTAATACGAATTAAATAGTAATACTGTATTTGTACCATCCTTCACAGCAATAGGATATCCCATTTATGGCCCGGGTTATCCCAGGGATAACCCGTCAGGATATCATTCAAGACTGATATTTACACATGCGAGGGATATCATCCCTAGGATATCCGGGATGTATATGGGTCGTTTTCGGGGATATTGGAATGTCCCGCTTGGGATATTGAATTTTCTTATATATCGCACGTGGGATATTTAAATATCCAGAAACGTCCCATAGACATCCCGGATATCTCTAGGATATCTAAATTGCCGCCTTGTAGAATATTCCGACGGGTTATCCCTGAGATAACCCGGGACATAAATGGGATCAAGTAGGAAGTCACATTGCTTCACTAAACTTTAGTGAAGAATACCAAAAGAATATACTTAATCAATATAAATATAAGTTTTAAGCAGGTACTTCAGCAGTTCTTTTTGAGTTATTTAATACAAATTAAATAGTAATACTATATTTGCACTAAGTATTGTTTCCTAAACTTTGGTGAAAAATATCACAAGATTCTACTGAACGAATTGAAATACAAGTTTCTAATATGGGTAATTCTATGTTCTGGCTAGAAGCGATACCGTTAATCATATGCTGATTTGTTCGTGATCTATATAACGAAACTAGAAAAGCTAGCAACTACAAAGTAGAAAGCTCACAAAAAGAGCACTTCAAGACACTCTATACTCAATTCCAAGAAGTTTTAGAAAATGAGCTAAGGAAAAGCTGTTTGTTCAGCTTTGCCGCTGATAGGCGGTTTCGCCTAGCTAACATGTTTTCACCGGCTTTTGAAAACAGTCTTTCACAGGGCACAGACGTCGCCATGACATTCAGATACTTTGAAGCTATTTTAGCTAATTTTGGTTAGGTTGATTCCATATCCAACCACCATTGAATCGGATCTGTTTCGAGAGGAGCGACTGGAGTCCTGAGAAATAAACTAATTTCGTCAGGCAATTCATACATGTTTGAAGCTTGGTCCTTTTTTTGTTGCTCTTCTTTAGCTAACTGCCTGTGCCTCGTCCACAATGAGGGCTCTGCTTTGGGTTGTTCATTTTCTATAACAAAAAATTTAGAAATCATTACACTTAAACAAGTTTATCTTTAAAGAATTATGGACACGAAAAACAGGTCAAAGATAATGTTTTCAATTGAAAAGCTAAATGAGGTATCAGTTATTGTTATGTTTATACATTTTTTTCTTTGAAAAATTAGTTTTGGATGATTTCATTTCAATTTTGTTTTAAAAATTGGAAGAGGTCAAGATCTAGAAAATCTTCTTCTGCGGCAAAATGAACTATCATTCATTATTAACGTATCATTTGAAAAAATTTGGTAAGCAGTAATAAGAAAAAGGTTCGGCCCAAAAATTAAATTTTTCAAATAAATCATTCTTGAAAATATAGTTGAATATTTATTACAGAAACATGTTTTTTCCATGCCCGCAATACCTTAAGAATATCGGAATATAGAAAAAAAAAATGATAAAAACAGAGAACATGAGAATCTGAAGAATCTCTATTTTCAACATACAAAATACTGTCTTCAAATTTTACCTGAAACAATCTGTTGAGGATTAAATGTCTCAGGCTCCGAGTTTGAGGCTTGCTGATCTTGAATTTGACGAAGGGGGAGATTTTTGACGATATTCACGGCTTGAGAACAAGCAACTCTATCGTTGAAATCAATTTTTTTAAATCGAGGATCTAGAAGCGTTGCGACAGAGAGCAGTTTTTTTTCTCCATTCCACGGAACTGCACTTTAATTTCCGCCAGGATGTTTCTCTTTAGCTGATTTGCTAAGTTGTGTTTGGTTTCCACGGTCTCGGTCTGTTGTATTAATCCATTAATCGGAGGTATTACCTTACTAACTGTTAAGTGTTTTTCGGCAGACCAAACGCGTGTTATCTCTTCAAAAGGCTCCAAAATTTTACACACTTCTTTCAAGACTTCCAACTCTTCAGGTGTAATCATGGGTGGTCCACCAAGATCGTAAAGGATATCACCAACAGCCCGAAGGAGTTTAAAAAATCTCACGAGCATATAATAAGTCGAGTTCCATCTCGTAATTACCTCTTGTTTTAATTTTAAATCCGTCATCTCTTTCAGTGCGTAGCTTGCTTTGTTCGATTTTTTAAACCACGTTACAATCGTTTTTACTCTCTGAATTAGATCTGACAATTCAGTTACAATTCAGTTACAATTGCGCTTATCTGATTTATATTAATTTCCCATTCTTAACACACTTGGTGCAATTTGTTTTTAATATTTTCGGATGTGTGGGCTACTGGAACTTCATAAACACCCAAAACAACAGTTTCCATTTTTGATCCTATCAAATAATGGGCCGTTAATCCGAGAAAGCTGCGAGAATTAAAAGTATCAGTCCAAAGATCTGTGGTTAGGGTAATGTTGTTAACGTTTTTCAAAATTTTCTTATAATCGCTAGAAACTTTTATGTATTTTTCATCAAGCCGCTTTGCGAATGTTTTTCTGCATGGGACTTTATAATTAGGAGCAAGATCTTTGATCAATTCTTTGAAGCCTTCTCTCTCGACAGTAGCAAATGCCTGAGAATGCTTGCAAATCATGAAAAGGATGCTGTTCGTTAATTGTGTATGCTTAGGGCCTCCTCATTCGAATGATTTCATATTCCTGAAAACGTTTTCTATGTTTTCTTTCTTTGGGTACGTACCCGGATTAGGAGTCGAGCTATGAGCAGCATCGATAGCGTCAGCCTGCTTTGATGTCGATGGTGCTTCCACCTTTAACTTTTTTGCGTTGAGGTTTGAACTAAGACCGGAACTGTCTCGCTTGTTCGACAGATTTTCAGCTTTTTCCGATGAAATAAGAGGAGCATGTGCTAAATTGTAATGACATTTCATATTTGAAGTATTTCCTGAGGTTTTCACTACTTTATCACAGTACCTGCACATAGCAGTATCATTATTTATTTTGTGGAAATGTTTCCACATGCGACTCACTTGGCGACCCATTTTATAAGTTTAATTGTGAACGACGAAGGCTAGTTAATCTGCAAAATAAACAAAACATAACGAATGAAAAATTTAGAATATTCCAAAATTTTGCTACTTATACTTGGATTTAACAAACTACAAATACCTGAACTTGGATAATTATTTTTTATTCCAGAAACCGTAAAACTTTAGGTTAGAAATTTCGCATAACTGAACGTTATTAGAAAAAAATATTATGTGAAAACGATATTGCATGCCGTGATTGTAAAATATCGTTACGCATTCATGGTTTTTCATTCAATCTATGATGTTATTTATATGTATATATTTTTTAGATAGTGTAATAAAAATGCATAGTTATTGCGCCTTGCAGCATCAGAGCCGTGGTTTGGAAGGTAATCAAAAATTTCTAATTAATTAATTAACACACGATACTTTCTACATTATATATATATATATATATACATTGAAGTATAAAACAATTTAAAAAAGCTTTTGAAAATTACATTTATAGTTCAAAAATATTTGTGTGAAAATTTAAGAATTAAAATTTTCAAGCCTGCAACCTCTAAGAAGTGTTTGGCAATGTTCAATTTTTTAATTTGCACACAAGAATTTTTAAATATAAATATAAGTCATCAAAGGTATTTTTTAATTCTTCTATTGATCATTATATTAATGCAGAGATTATGGTATGATCATTAATTAAGGTAATTCAAAATTTTTGATCGCATTCCAAACGACAACGCAGACCGTGCAAGGTACAATGAATATGAACTTTTTTTCTAATATCTAAAAAAAATATATCAGAAATTATCAGTCGGGTTAAATAGAACTTCAAAATTGCGCTGCACTTACTTTTTTTTTGCGTTTTTGGTATTTTCTCATTACAAATACCGAAAACGCAAAAAAAGGTAAATCCAGCGATTTTTTTTTAATTTCCCGTCATAAAGAGATAATTGTGTAAATATCAACGCATTTGAAATCTGGTTAAATTTTAAGATTTAAGACTTGTATTTCTGTTTTTCTAATAATAATAACGGTTACTGTGCTAATAATCTAATCTTTCCCATGCACCGTAGTTTCAAATCAGGTTATAAATTTCAGTATAGTATTCGCTTGGGATTTTAAAATAATTTTTTTTATTCGCAAAACAGCACTAAAGTTCTTTGTTTCAAATTTGCTGCTGCTCTACATAACCTCTACCAAGCACTTTTTCGGTTGACTTTTTAATATAATTTATTTCGTCATAACTACAAAATAGCATGTAGGTAAAAAAAATATCTTCCTTTTTTTGAGAATAAATTTAACAATCGATATTCTATCACATCATATAATTTCTTCTTTTACACGCGTGGTACGTGGCGTGCTTCTGCGAATTTCGTTAATATCGAACAAGTGTATTAAAATTAAATAATGATCTTACCTGCATTTTTTTAATAAAGATCCAGTATACCAAATTGAGAACGACGACGTCGATAACCAAACAAAAATAACGAAATCAAACATTCGAATTCGAACGATTCAATCCGCAAAATCAACAAACAATGAACGAAACACGAAAGACGAAACTGCGAAGTACAAACCGGAAGAACACTCGCGCGCGAAGAGAGCGAAATATCGAAATCGAAAATTTATATCGATATGCAACTCGATATATCAATAGGGTACTATCGATATGTCGATATCGATATATCGGAACCAAAATATCGATATTTCCGATATTCCGATATCGATGTCCCATCACTAGTCTGTTCTCTATATGAGAGGCCTTGAAGCTCCTATCCCTCAGACTTTGCTGCTTCAACTTGCAGTGTTCGATAATGCCAGAAAGTCTCAGTGCATGCCCTGGAACTCCGAAAAGACTGCTAGGTTTCTCCATATATTTTTTGAATTGTGGTTTCACTTTGGATCTCATCATATCCTGAAAAGCTGATTTTTCACCAGAGTCTAAGAAAGTCTTTGCTTGCGCTATGTCTTTATCAGCAACCTTGGACAAAGTAAGCTCATCGGTCAATTCACACACAATGAGAGCACATTTCAGTATGTGTGGAATTTTAGTGGAGATATCAGCCTCTAAACTTGAAAAAAATGACATCTCTTCCTGAATATCATCCTCAGGTTTAGAACCGTCGCTACTCATTTTGTATTCCTGAAACCAAGAAGAAAAAACAATTAGAATAAACATAAGTTAAGTTTGGTACAATTTATTGAGAAAATACAAGTGTGCGTAAGCACTATTCCATTCAGGATGAACAACGATCAGGAAGCAACAATTAAAATATTTTAAATTTTAAGTTCCTTTATTCCGTATAGAATTCGATAAATAAATGAAATAAGAAATCGAAAAATGATTAGGAAAATAAAGACGTACTAATAGCTGATGCACTGACTGATAACAATCTGACTGGTTCCACACAGGAATCCTCGCAGGAATCTGACAGAATCAAAGAAGAGGATTATGTAATCTAGGACTGGAACTTCGCCTGAAACCAACATAAAAATTGGAAAATTAATACGCGTGGAATTCGCTTGGAAATGTGTACTTCCATAATTCCATATCTTGGGTTAGACTGAATTAAAAAGAAAATATTTAAACCAGTTTGGAAATCTTCTTTTACTCGAAAATTTTGATGATCTAAAATGTTCAACTTTTTTCGTCCATCCATAAATAGTTTAGCAAATTAAAGCTTATCTGTGACTGATGAATTAATGACGATATTAATGACTTGCAGTGACAAAGAAGAATTCTCTTGAGCAAATGAAATGCATTTGACTAGAACTTGAATTTCACACAGAGAAAAGTCAACCACTCGGTCGACCGGGTATAACAATATATGGCAACAAAGTTATCAATCTGAACAAATCTTTTTCGAAGACACTTGTTCGCACATGGAGACAGCAGATTCATCCCAAGTTTCAATAAAATCTTGCCATGCTCTCGGCCGTACCTCCACGTTAGGTTCGACTGATCGACTGTTCCATCGACTTTTTGCTGCGATATGAGAGGAATCCAGAAAAACTACCTCTATTCGCGGGAAATATGAATTGAACATATTGGAGTCTAGTTTAGGAGGAGTAATCCACCATGAATTTATATAATCCAGAGTAATGCACAGTAATCCGGCGTAATCCGAAGTAATCTCGAGTAATCCGAGTAAATCGGAGTAATCCGAATAATCCGGAGTAATCCGGATTAATCCGGAGTAATCCGCCGTAATCCGGGGTAATGCGGGGTAATCCACTTCCTCTGGACCACGATTTTAGGAGTTGTTTCCCCCTCGCTCCAAGAGGATGCGAATATGCGAAATTGTGCAAAAGATTTAATTTTCTAACTATAGAAGAACGACATCTCATGTTATCTTTAGCCTTCGCTTTTAAACTTTTAGGGGGACGATTGAGTGTCCAGAATTACTTTTAACCATTTCTTTTAATGTTCCTCGTGAAAATGCTAGAGAATCCAAAATTATTTTATCTACCAGCTACCTCAAACTCTACTTTACATAATTTCCCGATCTACAGACTACGTAGAAATGTTAATTCGCTGAACTCCGCTACGATAGATTTTGACTTATTTGACACGTCTTTTAGCGCGCTTATGCATACCCGGTAAGAAGGCTTGCATTAAAAAGTATTGGAAAATTGCATGTACCCAATGGTAACATAACAAATATTGAATACTTCTGGATCCCCTTTCTGTCCTCCCGTTTTGAATCTCCACAACAGTAGAAGTTATCTCTTGAATTGAAACCCTTTCTGTACCAAGCGGCGATGATATTTTTCTGAATAACTTTGGATACCGCGAAGCAACCAAGAAATATAAAAATGTCAATCTTTTTCTTCGAATTTTCTGTTTTTCGAATAATAATGAGATCAAAAGCTTTTTAAAACGTAGCATCAGTCATTTTACGATGTCAGAATTAATTTCCACACAACTGGCTATGGTGAAAAATAATTTTTGAAATTTTTTATCCTCATTTTATATTTTTGTAATTGATAATATTTTAACAAAGCCAATATTTTACGATGAAGAGATGTATTCTTGTAAATAACCCTACTATATTTTGCAATTTTTTTGCTTTTGGAGCGCGTTTTAATGCTTCAAATGAAAATTGTGTTCTTAGTTCATTTGAGGTTACGTTTGGCAGCTCCGATCGGCTTTGAAAGGGATTGGAATCTTATTATTTTCGCCGCCTAATGACGATTAAAAAACGAAGGACAGAAAAGGCATTCTTAGGGATTCCAAATTTCTAATACTTTTTAATGCAAGGCTTCTTACCTGGAAGTGCCCATTCCTTTATTATTAAATCAAGAACTAGCATTTAATTGCGATTGTAATTGGCTGAATCTTTAAATTCGAGCCTGCCGCCTATAATTACTACACATTTAATTTAATTCAAGTTTCATTTAAGTTTAGAAGGACTGTCTTTAGATGATATAGTATATAAATATAATATGATATCAATGGAATATAATATTATAAATAGACCTAAGATAAGACTCTATAAGTATTGTACACAACCCTGTAATTGGTTTTCAAACTGTTGGGTAGTCTCAATGAAGAATCGAATCAAAATCAAATCAAAATGCGAGGAGACGGTTTATTTTCAACCAATGAACCATTTGGGAGCTCAAAAACCTATCCTTTACATTTGAAATAAATCAGGGAAAAGTCCATAAAACCAATCCAAGATGGTCTAACAGAAGGATTATTTGTGAGAATAAAAATAAAAATTAATTTCTGCAATTTTGATCAAAATCAACTCAACTTGGACGGGAGAAGTTCCATGAACCTTTTTGATTTTCTCAAAATGCGAGAAGACGGTTTTTTTCAACCCATTAACCATTTTGGAGCGCAAAAACCTATCCTTCACATTTGAAATAAATCAGGGAAGGTTCCATGAAATCAATCCTAGATGGTCTAACACTTTCTGAGATAATTTGATTCCTGAATGGTGAAATTATATTACCTCAGAATTGAAATTACTGGGCTCAGTAATCAAAGATAAAATGTCTATGGAGACTGAAAAAACTCCCAGAATGATATATTAACTTCGATTTAAACTGAACTGACCAAGTGAGGTAGTAGCTAAATTGTTAAAAACAAGCATCTCAGAAACTTTAAGAAAATCTTTTAATTTGAAAAAAATGTTAGAACTTTGTTATAGAAAAATTTCCTAAAGAAAAGCCAGGATTTATACGGAACGAAAATATTAGATAGGTTTCAGGAATGTCAAATTAATTAAGAAGAATGCCGGTTAAAAGAATAGGATAATCCATGAAATACGTAAAATCGGGAAAGTTATCGTTAATTCTGAGTCCGCTCCAGAGGATCCCACAAATTTGGAATTAAAATTCAAGAAAATGTTTAAAATCACAAAGTCAAAATGGAGTCTGAAACTCAATCACAGATTTCAGTACAAGGGACAGTTTCATCACAGAGAAATTTATATTTGAAAACTGGTTTAAAATTAAGGGTTCGAGAATTGAAAGAAGCAAAGTCATTCAGGGAATAAATAACGAAGTTCACGTTTTACCTAGAGTTTCTTTTTTTGTAATTTTTAATCATTCAATTTTGCGTTTCAGGTTCATAACTCTGAAAGGTATGGTACCAACGTGCATACTTGGTAGCGATCTCCTTGACAGAGTATAGCAAAAATCATTGATTGTTGGCTTCATGAATGACTTCTCATTCACGAAAGACTCTCAATGAGACAAACCAATAGCTAAAAACTAAATGATCCTTTATCGATTTACAATAATTAAGAATTTTATGGGAATTAAGAAAATGAAAGTAAAACTGAATCTGTGATTGACCCCAATTCAGCCCTTTAAATTGAAGAAACCTAAATTTGAATATTTAATGACTGCAAAAAAATTAAGTAATTCGAAAAAGTTAACCGGTTAATCATTAACGAGCAAAACAAGAATGTTACAATACGTATCAGTGCTACGAAGCCTGATATTGTTCTCCATGATCTGAAGAACAAGATCATTTACGTGATTGAATTCTCAGCACAAGCCGATCGTAATATCACGGCAAAGGAGGAAGAAAAATGGGTGGAATATCAAGCACTTTTTTTCTAGCTGAGCAGGCTGTATCAAGGCTACAAAGTCCATCTTGTAGTTCTCATAATCGGCTGTCTTGGAGGTACGAAAGCTTCATTTATTAGCCAACTCAACAAGATTCCGGCTTGCCAGCGTTAGGCTCATTCCATCGCGAACCGGATGCAAAAGGCTGTTCTTCTTAGATCACTTTATCTGGTCCGTCAACACTGTTCCTCTTAACATTCTACAATGATTGGTAGCTCTAAAAAAGTATCCAGAGGTGAAACCTCCACCTCGAACTGTCCCGTCTTCATCGCAGAGAAATTTATAATTGAGAACTGGTTTAAAATTAAGGGTTTGAGAATTGAAAGAAGCAAAGTCATTCAGGGGATAAATAACGAAGTTCACGTTTTACCTAGAGTTTCTTTTTTTGTAATTTTTAATCATTCAATTTTGCGTTTCAGGTTCACATGAATTGCGAAAGCTTTCTCCTCGCGCGATCTAACTGATGAGCGACCGTTCAATTTCGACAACAATTGGCACGCGTAGATGTCAGTCGCTCTCAGACGGCACAGGTGCGGCATTTTTCACTTCACCGCAGAAAGTCATAACTTAGCAGCGGATTATCTAAATTAAGATAATGTTGTGAAGCATTTAAGGCTCGTTAAATTTAAAAAGAAAATCAATATGATAAGTAAGACTGTAGGTCATAATATTTAATCGGTACAACACACGATAATCTTTCGAATAAAGCTATTGAAATAATTAATTGTAGTTTATGATCAATTGGATCTGGGGATTAGAAGAGGAAGGTGTCTTTAAAAATGTTAAGGAACTTTTTTGTGAGTTCGTCATTTTACATATCCGGAAATAAGTGAACCATTTTACTTACAAACGGATGCCAGCGATGTTGCACTTGGAGCTGTACTCTATTAGACAGACGAAGACGGGGAACATCTTCCAATATCATTTGCCAGCAGAATACTGAAGGGGTCGGAACTAACGTACTATACAACCAAAAAAGAACTATTAGCGATAGTATGGGCTCTCATAAAATTTCTATCGTAGGTCTTGGGGGCCAAACTTATAATCAGAACGGACCATAAAGCACTAACATTCTTAAAAACTTGCAAACTGGTCAGCGCAAGGCTTACTCGTTGGATAATGGCCTTACAGGACTACTGGTTCGAAATTGAATATTGTGAGGGGAAAGCGAACGTAGTTGCAGATACCCTAAGCAGACTGACAACCCATGAGTCCGGGTACCCATTCGATCTAAATAAAGGCAAAATATTTTTATATGTTTTGGCGAAGAAACCTTCATCTGAGCTAAGGACAGGGTTAAAGAATTTTCTACAGGAGCGAAAAGAAGATCCTATTCTTCAGCAAAGGTATAAAGATACGAAGGAAGCACGTATAAGAAAGTTCGAAATTTACAACAATCTAATTTATATGGTCTTGAAGTTAGGAAAGAAATTATGTCTGACTGCTGGAATCATATGGAAGATAATAGACGAATGCCATGAGTTATACGCATACGTGGGTGCACAAAGAGTATTCCGAATGCTCAATGAATACTTTTATTACCCACATTTTGCCAAGATAATCAGAAAAAGGCTAGCAAGTTGTGATTCCTGCCAAAAAAATAAATTTACCAATCAAACGTGCTACGCTGAAATGAGGAACTATGCTCCCAAGAAACCTGGAGAAATCCTATCCATTGATTTTTATGGACCACTACCTGCGTCGAAAGGAGGTTTCAAATACATCTTATCGACCATCGATGCATTCAGCAAATTTGTACGCTTGTATCCAATGTCACGTCCCGTGACGTATATATATGTTAATATATTCATTGATATATTTATATATTTGCATGATTATACTAATAAATACTTAATAAATATAGAGCGAATATTGTGCACTGTGTAGTGCAGCTATACATATATATAGTCAGCACGTTGTACACTGTAAGACATACCTATATATATGTCCAGCACGAGAGCAGAGGTATAGAATATAGACTATAGTAAGAACATTGTAATTCGTAGCGTACACTGTCTAACCAGAGACGCATAGAGTATAGGGCCCAAAAGCACGTGGTAACTGGAGGACATAGCTATAGATATACTGAAAACAGTACACGCCGTATAGTATATCTATATATATATATATA
>CAKNXH010063919.1:64629-93656 GCA_932178445.1 Andricus quercusramuli
TTGCAATGTCAAATTAAAAAATTAGTTCGCGTAAAGACAAAAAATCCTATGATAATAACGGACACGCCTGGAACCGCATTCGAAAAAATTTCAATGGACATAGTTGGCCCACTTCCACAAACAACAACAGGCAACGTAAATATCTTAACTATCCAAGATAATTTTACAAAATATGCTTTAGCTTTAGCAATTCCAGACGCGAAAGCTTCAACAGTAGCTGATATTTTTGTTAAAAAATTTATATGCATTTACGGTTCCCCAAAAGCAGTTTTGACTGACCAAGGTTCAAATTTTTTAAGTAATTTAATGAAAAGAATGGCAAAGCGTTTTAGAATTAAGCAATTTAAAACAACAGCATTTCATCCACAATCAAATGGGTCTCTTGAAAGATCACATCACGTGTTAGCTGAATACCTCAAACAATTTGTTTCAAAAAATTCCGAATGGGACGATTGGCTTGAATTAGCCATGTTTTCTTACAATACAAGTGTCCACGAAGGTACAAAATGTACGCCATATGAATTAGTTTTCGGTAAATTAGCTCGACAACCATCAAATGAACCACTATCAAAGCAAGAAAAATTGCAAACTTATGACGATTACCTAACGAATTTTATAACAAAATTGTATGAAATGAGAACTCAAGCGAGACAAAATTTAATTGCGGCTAAAGAAAAGTCAAAAATATATCATGATCGAAAAATTAATCCATTAGAAATCAAAGCTGGAGATAACGTCTTTTTAATAATTGGAAAAGAACCTAAGAAAAAATTTGATGATCAATATAAAGGCCCTTACGAAGTCCTAGAAACATTAGGAAAGGGAAACGTGAAAATTGACATAAAAGGCAAACCTGCAGTGGTCCACGTCAATAGACTTAAACGTTCACACATAAAATGTCAAACCATTAATAATTAAACAACAAGCCCTTATCATTTCAATTTCAGATGGATCCCATCCACTGTCAGCGTATAGACTCTCTTATCGTCGTTTTTATGCATCAAATTGATCTGCTCATGTTATGACCATATTTATTTCATACGGAAATTTTCGAAAGACATAACAGTGATATTCCTAAATGAGCACAAAACCTTAGAAGCATAGAAACAACTAGGGATATAATCCTTCAAATTAACACCGTCTTCTACACTAACTTTTGTTTTAATTTTACAGGTCTTTGAGAAGCACAATGAACTAAAAACTCCAACTTTCACCTGGTATCTTTTTGATATTATTCCTAGTAACCCCATCTGATTTGAATCCTTTCGGATGAACATCATTTTTTGTCTCACATTTTTCGTCTCACAGGATCTAAGAAGAGATCTGACATTTGCAATAATAGTAGTCACAAAATTGATACCAAATTAATAACTTATTTTCTTCAAAAATTTCGTCAATTTCTATTCAAACATATATATGTAATATTTACAGTTCTTAAAAAAATAAATAATAATAAAAAAAAAATGATCCATTTTCACAAAAAGTTCAGAACACATTTGAAAATTTAGAGAAAAATCAAGATGCTTCTCTTTATTTAATCAGAGATAATCTATTTCTTATTTTAATCTGACCTTTCCGAAAATGATAAATCTTTCTAAAATCATCTCAAGCGTTGAAGACTTTAAAAAATGTGTTGATCTTAACAACAAGTTCAATGACTCTGCTTTCGAAAATATAAGAAAAGAACTAGAAGAGACTCTATTATTTTTTCTACTATTTCCCGAATCTTTCCTTAATTTTGAACAAACAGCTCTGCTTCTTGTTTCTTTAACATTCCTCCGTTTTCAAAAATTAAATATTTTTACAGTAGAAAACTGTTTACTTTTTATGTTAACTATTACTGCACCTGGTCTATCTTAAACGTTAAAACACCTAGACTCAGTTTTACCACCCTCCCTGCAGAAAATCCATCCTACACCCACAACACGTATTCGAATTTTTCTTATAGTCCTCAATACATTTTTTGTTCTTTTCACCTTTTTATTCAAATTTTTATCACTCATAGAAGCAAACTATGTTCTTATCTGTCTCTATACTATTAGAAGAATATTTCTTGCAAAATATCCACTTTAATCAATGTAAAAATTATTTTTCTAATAGGAAGCTTTATAATTCTTCTCCTTCTTTATAAGTAGCTATTTACACTATACTATGTGAATCCAATTTTATAGTTTTTATATTTAACCTCGTAAATACATATGTATCTATTTCATGATGTTAACACTTAATGTGCAATTGTATTTAAAGAAGTACATTTCGCGAAAATTTCTGTACGTAAGTACTATGTTTATAATCACAGTGAAATTGACTTTTCACCTTTGTTTTCTTCTTCAAGTACATTTCAGTACAATTACACGATTTGTATATTTTTGTAAATTCACAAGTTATGTTCATATGTATCTCTTTTTCTCTTATCTGTTGTAGTGAAAATATTTGTACGCGTCTTAGTTTTAGATATTTTTAATGTTTGTAAAAAGGTGCCAATTAGTAGTAACGAAACATTCAAAAAATTCGAATTTAGCGCCAAAATTTTGTCAGTTATGGCCCAACGTAACACAGTCATCGAAAATACAATTTCTTGAATACAATTTTTGTGAATATAAATACAATTTTATTATGGCAACGTTGCATATGTAATTAAATCTTACTTCAAAATTCACTACGAAAATTCAAAAAGTTTTGCTAATTACTGGTTAAATAAACACGATTTTTCGAATCCTATTTTTATTGTAAAGGCACTAGGTCATAACGCCGAATTGTCACCATTTGAGGCTAAATGCATAATGCATAAAAATGCTGTAAAATATCTATATGAAGGTGAGCCTGCATCTACAAAAAAGGCTGCGAGGCAAAATGCTGCTCGCCATATGTTAAACGCGTTAGCAGAAAAATTTATGTTCTGCGAAGAAAATTATATTAAATTAAGAATCAATGTTAACGAGAATGTGAATGTGCAAATAGTTTCAGACGCACAAGTTAGTACAAATAAGATAAAACTTTATAAATGGTTAAACGCATGCAAAAGATGTTATGAGAGAGGACGTGTAGCTCCGCATTGTTTCCGTCCACGTAGAAACTATAAGTACGATATGTAATCCCTGATCTCAAAACATATTTAATACTACATATATACATTTTTTTTGTATACTTATGTTATTTTCACGAATCTAAACTTACATATAAGACATAATTGTGTCTATTTCTTCAATCTAGTATTTATGACGACCCTTCTACCATACGTTCGAACGCGGACGTTCGCTCCATGTGGGACTCTGAAGCCCCACCTGAATGCTTCACCCCGCGTTCGACTTAGAGGGGAGGTGTCACGTCCCGTGACGTATATATATGTTAATATATTCATTGATATATTTATATATTTGCATGATTATACTAATAAATACTTAATAAATATAGAGCGAATATTGTGCACTGTGTAGTGCAGCTATACATATATATATATATAGTCAGCACGTTGTACACTGTAAGACATACCTATATATATGTCCAGCACGAGAGCAGAGGTATAGAATATAGACTATAGTAAGAACATTGTAATTCGTAGCGTACACTGTCTAACCAGAGACGCATAGAGTATAGGGCCCAAAAGCACGTGGTAACTGGAGGACATAGCTATAGATATACTGAAAACAGTACACGCCGTATAGTATATCTATATATATATATATAGATATATATATATATATATATATATACGTGACGTACGCGTATACAGGATCGTCGCAGCATCCAGGAACGTCGGCATAGGCCCTATAAAAAGTGAATGGACCAACATAGGTCAGTTAGTTTTTAGTCAAAAAATTAGAAGTTACAGTTCCGTATAACTCTTCTCTATTTCCTACGGTTTTCCCCGATTCGACTGTCCAGTGTCTAGTGTGTCAAACCGGTATCCTTCGCGTGTTAGTGTGTGTGCCCTTGTGTCAAGTGTTGTGCACCGGGAAACCCGAATCTGGGATTTCCCATCTTGGATTACTTCGTACCCATTCAACCCTGAATTGGAACCCCTATTGTTTACATCAAGGTGCACAACCCCTTTCTTTCACACCACTACACGGAGACCATCTAGATATCATTTGATTCTTCAATCGAATCAATAAACCGGTAAGTTCTAATTTTAATAAATCTAACTTCATTATCTAACTCCTTTTGGGCCATAATACATGAGTCTCCTTTATTTTAAAGGTCCTGGCCAAGGATTAGAGTGTCTACATGCCTTCCTTCAGTTTCTTGTGCTAAAGCCTTAATAAACATTACGTTTCAAGTGTAATTGATTATAATAAATTGTTTAAACTAATCTATATTTATTTATTGGCTACTCTTTCCTCTTCCCTGTGCGAAATCTTCGATCTCAACTAAAACGAGGAACCTAATTAAAAAGGAAAGTATTTTACGTTTTCCATGACGTAACACCAATACGCAGAAGCACAACGAAAAGCACTATTAACAAGATTTTCAATGATTATATCCCTAAATAGGGAAAGCCACAAAAGATCGCGATTGACCATGGGACCCAATTCACAGCGGATCACTGGTTAAGCAAACTTAAAGAAGAAGGAATGCAACCAGTATTCTCGTCTATTCGCCACCCACAAAGCAACATTGTGGAAAGAATCCATCGGGAGTTGTCAAGATTCTTTAGGACACTGATAAAAAATAGGCACAATTTAGGGTGGAATTGAATAAGAACAATCGAAACTTGTATAAATGAAACTCACCACGAAACCACAGAGTTCACACCAGTGGAAATCCAACTGAACCAGAAACCAAAGCGCGCTTGCGAAAATTGGTTAAAGTTACCACCCATCACACCTCAATAAGGATATGAGAGAAGGATCGAGCTGACATACGAAAAAGTTATCAAGAAAGGAAAGAAGAGATCTGATAGATTTAACAAGAATCACAAATTAACGAAACTAAAGGTTGGTGAACAAGTAATCTTAAAAATGTTAAGAATTTCCGGAAAAGAAAACAAATTAATCGCAAAATTCATACGAGTCTACGATGGACCTTTTGAAATAAAGAAGGAAGTTATACCAGGAACGTATGTCCTGTGGGAACCTGGGAAAGAGGGCGAAAAGGGTATGTACCACTAGGGTGGTGGTCCAAAAATTCGACTTTCGATTTTTGGTGATAAAACCCCCCCATTTTGTTCGTTTTCCAGAAAAAGAAATTCCGTAATTTTTTTTTTTTTTTTATTCAACGTCAACCCGTGCCCCGGGCTTTTGAAATTAAAATGGGGTTTTAAATGGGGAAAGCTCGATTTTCAAATAAATGGAAAAAAGAAATACTTGTTATACATTTTTTGTCAATTAAAGTATTGTCACCTCTTGATGAGTGTTTAAGGAATAATGTTCACCCACTAGCTTTTAATTTTGACTCACCTGAACCCCTTTAATTGTGCCCGGAAAATGCCCCAAAAAATGCAAAATAGCAGTTTTCTATCAAATTCATGCTAAAGACGGTATTTTTGAAAAAATTTTCAACATAAATTATTTTTATTCGATAAGTGACGAGTTTTAAAGTATATTTTAAATCATTTAAAATTGTTTAAACAATTAGTATTTGTTTAAACAATTTTTTTCCTCCTGTAAATCGTGAAAAGTTATTATCTTTCGGAATAAATCGTACAAAGTTGACGAATGTCAAGAGTAGTAGTTCTTGTTTAACTTATTTGGTAATTATTTAAACAATTTTCATTTGTTTAAACAATTTTTTCTCCCTAAAATCGTACAAAGTTATTTTTTTCTGAAAATAATGACACAATCAAAGAATGTTGAAAGCAATACATTTTTGAAGGATGTTTGGTAATTATTCAAATAATTTTGATTTGTTTGAACAATTTTTTCCCCCTGTGAAGCGTGAAAAATTATTACTTTCTAGAA
Organism: Andricus quercusramuli; assembly: GCA_932178445.1. Lineage (NCBI taxonomy): Eukaryota > Metazoa > Arthropoda > Insecta > Hymenoptera > Cynipidae > Andricus > Andricus quercusramuli. The sequence continues at coordinate 70,530 of CAKNXH010063919.1, forward strand.
TTAATGACACAATTTAAGGAATTTACGAGTAATATTTTTTTTCTACATAATATTTAGCTATTTTCAAAATAATTTTTATTTGTTTAAACAATTTCAAATTATTTAAAATATACTTAAAAACTTGTCACTTATCGATTAAAAATAATTCATGTCTTAATTTTCTTTAAAAATACCGTCTTTAGCATGAATTTGATAGAAAACTGCTATTTTGCATTTTTTGGGGCATTTTCTGGGCACAATTAAAGGGGTTCAGGTGTATCAAAATTAAAAGCTAGTGGGTGGAAATTATTCCTTAAACACTCCTCAAGAGGTGACAATACTTTAATTCACAAGAAATGTATAACAAGTACTTCTTTTTTCCATTTTTTTGAAAATCGAGCTTTTCCGGAAAACGAACAAAATGGGGGGGTTTTATCACCAAAAATCGAAAGTCGAATTTTTACAGGTATAAATTTGGACCACCCTAATGTACCATACACAGGACCTAAAAAGATACATACCACGGAAGGAGGAAAATGGATCGGCATAGCCTACCAAGAAAAATGAAGTTAAAAATATAATTACCCGTAAATGTAGCTGTCACGAAATACAGTTTCAAATTAGATTTATTAGTTAGGGAGAATTGTAATGAAGATTCAAAATCATTGGTAGACCTAGTTAATAAATTAGAAGAAATGGATCAGTCGTGCGATGCTAGGCTAGATAAATATTAGGATAAAAGTAGCATAATTTAAGATTGTAAAACATATTGAGCATGTAAAAAAAGAAGAAAAAGAAAGCAAAGAAAAAATTTCAAAGACAAAAAAATAAAATAAATGATCTAAAAAAAGAGAAAATCAAGAATTAAAACAACAATAATGACAAGAATCTGAAAAGAGATAAGCAGATCAAATAGAAATAAAAAAAATAAAAACTAGCTGTGAATTCGATTTCCACTTTGTTTGTATTTATAATTATATGGTGCTCATTTCACGAGCACTTTGCTTCCCGTTAGCAAATGTATTTGCTTCCTCATAGAGGAAGCATTAGTTATTTTTTTCAATAATAGACAAACCAAAGTCTTCATTTTGCTCAATTTAAAAATAGAAATTTACTAATAATGAAAAATTACAAAATAATACAAAAAATGTTTTAAATACAAAGACAAATCGGACAAATGAAATCTTGCGTTCGAAATAATAATTTTTTGAGCTGGAAAAGGGAAAGGAAAAGTTCTGTCGCACCCTATCCCTTTCCCAGCTTTATGATTTCTTCACGAAAATTGTCATAATATTACTCTGTTTGAAAATTTATGATCAAACAGTCTTTTCTATTCATGCATCAACTTTAAATTATGTCGATGAGAAAAGTTTTTCTGTTTGAAATTGATGATTCAGATATTATAAATGAGCAGAACTTCCCTAATCTTCAATAAAGTGTATTATTATTATTATAGATCAATCGATTTGCCTCGAATCAAGAGATTTTTTCCATTCTTGCATCAATTTTGAATTATGTTACTCAAAAAAGTTTGACTATGAAAAACCGTGTTTTCAAATATTATGCAATTTCACAATTTCCATACTCTTCAATAAAATGTATTAATATTATAGGTCAATCGATTCGTCTCAAATCAACACATCTTTTCTGTTCTTGCATCAACTTTGAATTATATCAATGAAAAAAGTTTTACTATAAAAAAACGGTTTTCAAAATATATAAATTACCATAACTTCCCTAATCTTTGACAAAATGCATTATGATTATAGGTCAATCGATTCGTCCCGAACCAAGGAATCTTTTAAATTCTTGCATCAACTTTGAATCATGCTAATGAAAAAAGTTTTACTATAAAAAACCTTATTTTCAAATATTATGCATTACCATAGCTTCCTTACTCTTCATTAATATTTATTAATATTATAGGTCAATCGATTCGACTCGAATCAACACACCTTTTCTGTTTTTGCATCAACTCTGAATTATGCTAGTGAAAAAAGTTTTACTATAAAAAACCGATTTTCAAAATATATAAATTACCATAACTTCCCTAATCTTTGACAAAATGCATTATGATTATAGGTCAATCGATTCGTCCCGAACCAAGGAATCTTTTATATCCTTGCATCAACTTTGAATTATGCGAATGAAAAAAGTTTTACTATAAAAAACCGATTTTTAAAATATTATTGAAAGCTAGAAAAAAATGCAATAAATATTTTTAGAAATCCTTCGGTCAGTTTCAAGATATTAGTGAGGAAAATAAGCTCTCAAACTTTCATCAATTTATCTGCAACCGTTTTCTAGTTATCGTGTTCACAAAAAAGCGTGACATCCACACATCCACACACACACATCCACACATCCACACATCCACACACACACACATCCGGACAATTGCTTAGAATGTTGTATTAGACATTTTTAAATTAGGGAGGGTTTAATTAAATGAATTTAAAAATTTTGAAAAATGTCACCATTACAAAGCTTCCTCTATAAGGAAGCAAAAAGAACAAAACAAACAAAAAAACTAAAAAAAAGACAACAAAAAAATTCCACAATTACACATAAGATCATAAGAAAATAACTTAAGAATTAGTAAAAGCAAAAAAATGTAACCCTTTTACTAGAATCCAAAAGCTTGAATATTTACTACAGGTGAAAAGTCTCATTATGGTTTCGTCAAGCAGGATCATCCTGGACTCTGAAGAAATCGCTGCTAAATAATCAGAGAACCAAAATTAGTTTCTACGTCCAAGTGAAATGTGAAATTTTAATCAAAGAAAAACTTCGCTAAAGGTAATGTAACCCCTCAGGATTTTCCGATTTAAAGCAATGCATTCATCCCAAAATAAAGAGCACAAAACAAAATTGGTGAAAGCAGTGACAAATTAAATAGCGAACGAAATAGACGATAATTCAAACCATTTTTTCCAAATAAATAAACAAGTGAAAAAAATTAAACAAAATAAAAACGCAAACAGACAAAATTAAAAAAAAAATTTTTTTTACAGAATCCAAATAAAATTACTGTCAAAATGGCGGATCAGGCTGGAACCTCGCAAAAAAGTATTGGGACACAGGCGTACGGGAGATTACTTGACAACACACTTTCCAAATATAACACGCGCACAAAAACTGAAAGCATACCCAATGAACTAAAAAATGAACCTAAAAACATTAAGAGTCCGGGAACAACAACAAAATCAAAAATAATGCAAACACCAAGATTCGGTTTAGGCAAGAGACTCGCGTATACATTAAAAGCTCGAGGCAATGTGCCAATCATAATGGAATTAGAGGTCGTGAATATACCCCAGAGTAAGTTCCAAGAGATAAAGGAACAAGCCGATTTACGACGAGAAAGAAAGTTTATTAACGATATGCGACAGTTCATTTAAGACAGAAGCGATGAAGTCAGGAAAGCGTTGAGAACAAATACTAAAAAGAAAGGAATTCCCTGCCCGGAAGAAGCCACGAGTGATGAAATCCTCTATGGACAGACAATTGGAAACAATTTTTATTCCTTTATATTTGGCACTAAAATGAATAACGAATATAATGTCGATGAAGAAATTAGCTGTATATAGATTAAGTAAATAGTAACAAGTAGTAAATTCTCAAAATAAAATGAATCAAGAAGTAATAATAGAATAAGCAATAAAATATATGAGTGTAAATAGACTCATAAACACTAATCGTGTTATCGAAGAATTTTGAGAATTGTAAAATAAGATAGGAAACTCAAATAAAAGACGCATCTCCGTTTTTCCATAAAACACTGGTGACCCAAAAATACAAACAAATTATGAAATAGTCAACATTGAATTTCCCCTAAAATTTAACTTGAATTTTTTTTACGTAAGACAAAATAAATTATGTTCATAACATTTTTCATCTTAAACTGAGACTCCGACCTATATGTTAACTCGTCGTGACTTTTCTGCTGAAATTATGTTTCGATTTATGAGTGAACTCGCTCTCATATTCCCTCATTAGCTGAAACCCTAATTGTATTTACCGTGGTTTGACATTTCGAAATAAAACCAGAAAATTTCGTGCTATATACTGACTTTTCATCTGGACCCAAGGAGAGGGGTTTTCAATTCATGCAAAATGTAATGTCTGGATTCTATTTGACTCAATAACTTCTCATCTCCACGTGATCTTCAATCTCTACATAACTCTATGTCACTCACTGAAACCTTAACGTAAAAGAAGTCACTCGAAACAGGACTATAGCTAATCAAATTTATCATAAAATTAATTACAATTTTCTATGGGCTGAAGCGGTAAATTTGAAACGAATAGCTCTTTTGAATTCCAAAAGACCAATTCGTTTAGGGGGGCACTGAAACGGGTGGTTATAGGCCCTCAGAAAATTCATAGTATCATTTACAACAGGGATGGCCAACGAGAGGTTCTGACGCTTCTCCTTTCCTCCCGTTTCTTCCCCTTCTTCGAGCGCCTTACCGAGAGTTCTCCTCTTCTCGTTTCGTTATACTCGCGCCTTGAGCACGCAATGTTAACGCAGCTGTTCGCTTTCGGCGTCTTTCGGGGCCGTTCGGCTTCGTCCGCCCAGCAGCCGAGGAGACTCGACCCCTCTGCACACCGCGCTCGCCACATGGTCCCAACGAAGGTGGTAAGAGAGGGGATCACGAACTGACAGATTTGGACTCTTTTGCTCTCGCGTTGGACATCCCTGATTTACAATAACGTGGGAAACGACTGGAAACGCAAGGTTACAAAATTACGTCACAGAAATCAGAACATTCGAGAAGCTATGGAAATGCGAATATATGCTAATTGTACCAAACCATAATTGCGCGCGCAATCGATTAACGAAGCGGGGATCATCAGGACCAAGGATTCGAAAGCGCGAAAAGCGAAGCTAAAGGATCGGAAAAGTCACTCTCAGCTGTACGAGCTTGAAGGCTGGACCTCTTCCACGTCGCGAATCGCACAAACCTCTCGGACGCTTGCGAGGACTTTGTCAACGTCGAACATAGGTCGGGAAAATACATTCTGGCTATCTGTGAATATTTGTGAATCATAAAGAGAAAAAGTGAAAGAAGGATTATTTTGAAAATAAAAATGCATTTCTGTAATTGTAAATTAAATTAACTCAACTTGGACAGGAGAAGTTCCATGACGCTTTCTGATTTTCTCAAAATGCGAGGAGACGGTTTATTTTCAACCCATTAACCATTTGGGAGCTCAAAAACCTATCCTTCACATTTGAACTAAATGAGGGAAGGTTCCATGAAATCAATCCAAGGTGGTCTAACAAAAGGATTATTTGTGAAAATAAAAATAAAAATGAATTTCTGCAATTGTGACCATAATCAACTCAACTTGGACGGGAGAAGTTTCATGAACCTTTTTGATTTTCTCAAAATGCGAGGAGACGCTTTCTTTTCAACCCATTAACCATTTGGGAGCTCAAAAACCTATCCTTCACATTTGAACTAAATGAGGGAAGGTTCCATGAAATCAATCCTAGATGGTCTAACACTTCCTGAGATAATTTGATTCCTGAATGGTGAATTTATATTACCTCAGAAGTGAAATTACTGGGCTCAGTAATCAAAGATAAAATGTCTATGGAGACTGAAACAACTCCCAGAATGATATATTAACTTCGATTTAAACTGAACTGACCAAGTGAGGTAGTAGCTAAATTGTTAAAAACAAGCATCTCAGAAACTTTAAAAAAATCTTTTAATTTGAAAAAAATGTTAGAACTTTGTTATAGAAAAATTTCCTAAAGAAAAGCCAGGATTTATGCGGAACGAAAATATTAGATAGATTTCAGGAATGTCAAATTAATTAAGAAGAATTCCGGTTAAAATAATAGGATAATCCATGAAATACGTAAAATCGGGAAAGTCATCGTTAATTCTGAGTCCGCTCCAGAGAATCCCACAAATTTGGAATTAAAATTCAAGAAAATGTTTAAAATCACAAAGTCAAAATGGAGTCTGAAATACTGGACTCAATCACAGATTTCAGTACAAGGGACAATTTCATCGCAGAGAAATTTATAATTGAAAACTGGTTTAAAATTAAGGGTTTGAGAATTGAAAGAAGCAAAGTCATTCAGGGGATAAATAACGAAGTTCACGTTTTACCTAGAGTTTCTTTTTTTGTAATTTTTAATCATTCAATTTTGCGTTTCAGGTTCAGAACTCTGAAAGGTATGGTACCAACGTGCATACTTGGTAGCGATCTCCTTGACAGAGTATAGCAAAAATCATTGATTGTTGGCTTCATGAATGACTTCTCATTCACGAACGACTCTCAATGAGACAAACCAATAGCTAAAAACTAAATGAACCTTGATCGATTTACAAAAATTTAGAATTTTATGGGAACTAAGAAAATAAAAGTAAAACTGAATCTGTGATTGACCCCAATTCAGCCCTCTAAATTAAAGAAACCTAATTTTGAATATTCAATGACTGCAAAAAAAATTAAGTAATTCGAAAAAGTTAACCGGTTAATCAATAACGAGCAAAACAAGCATGTTACAATACGTAGGGAAGAGCTCTCGATGGGTCTGTCCAACATGTTTCTCAAGTTTGCTGGATTGAGATCGGAGACTGAGGGATTTCTTTTTGCCTGTCAAGACGGAGTTATGAGCACCTTAGTTTACTGCGAGCGCATAATGAATGTACCTGTAAGCGATACCAACTGCCGAGCGTGCAAGCACGAGCTTGAAACACTTGGACACGTTCTCAGAGGATGCTCAAAACATGGACGCTACGGGTACATAGAGAGACACATTGCGGCTCTAATATTTTTATATTACCATCTTAGGCACTTGTATGGTGTTGATCTATTGCCCGTCTTGCCATACGCCCAGGGGGTACTCGAGCCCGTAGTGAAGAATGATCAGTGTAAGATCTACTGGAATTTCTCATTCTCCACCACTCAACGTATCAGTGCTACGAAGCCTGATATTGTCCTCCATGATCTGAAGAACAAGATCATTTACGTGATTGAATTCTCGGCACCAGCCGATGGTAATATCATGGCAAAGGAGGAAGAAAAACGGGTGAAATATCAAGCACTTCTTTTCTAGCTGAGCAGGCTGTATCAAGACTACAAAGTCCATCTTGTATTTTTTCATAATCGGCTGTCTTGGAGGTATGAAAGCTTCATTTATTAGCCAACTCAACAAGATTTCGGCTTGCCAGCGTCAGGCTCATTCCACCGCGAACCGGATGCAAAAGGCTGTTCTTCTGAGATCACTTCATCTGGTCCGTCAACACTGTTCCTCTTAACATTCTACAAAGATTGGTGGCTCTAAAAGAGTATCCAGAGGTGAAACCTCCATCTCCAACTGTCCCGTATGTCGCGTAAGGTCATCCGCGACTAGAGACCCGACCCCAAGGAACAGTGTTGCCAGATGTTATCTCGCGTAAATTTTCCGCTCTTGATTAACTTCTAGGACTGAAGGAGCGTAAGAGGATGACGTACACGTTCCAGTTGCTTCGGGATTGGTTTCTTTAATGAAACATGATCGTAGCTTCCGGAGCCTACAACTTATCTCAATAATGTAAGTGTAACAAATAAGAATGTTTAAGAAGTAAAGAATTTTTTTTACGCACACTTTTTTCAAATAGAATACAATGATTATAATTTAGATTTGATTATTGAAAATTATTGCAAAGTAAAAAATAATTTTTTGATGACACGAATTTTAAAAATATTAATTAATAAATTGAATAAATTAAATCTCCTATTATAAATTTTCGAATTCCCGCGAGAAAAAAAATTAAAATGAGAGAACACACAGGGAAAAAATTTCTAATTGTTTACAATAGGTGTGTTTCATGATTTTTCTAGTCCTAAAAAGTTGTTTTTTATTCAAATAAGTATTTCAGAACAAGGTAGAAAGTAAGAGAGGATTTATGTCACAACTGAAATGTAAATTAAATAAATAAAGTAAAGAAATTTCCACTGCTGATTTCCTGTAATTATATTTTAATTTTCACATTTTTTAAATTATACAATAATTATCACAGAGAATTCATGTTGCAGGCGAAAGTTCATCCGAAATTACATTTCAAATTTATAAATTATAATATAAAAGTAATATTGGAAGACATATTGCAATTAAAAGAAGAGGAGAGTTCGTTTACTTTCAAGTTTATAATTCTAAGCACCTAAATTCTTATTGATAAGTTATGTGCATAGCCATGCTTTTGCTAGCATGTTTGTTTTCAATATCTTTTTCGTTAGATTTACCTTGATTACAATTTCTTAGACAAAAAAGCAGAATTCGACGCAATATTTTCTCTTTTAAACTGTGACACTTCAAAATGTGATTGCTTTTGACTTTATTTAATAGTGGTAGGAAGAAATCATAGAGATTTATTTTACCACATTTTTGTACAACCGGGTGCAATGATCTGAATATTTGTTTCATTTCTTGAAGTATTAAAAGTAGGTTCCCCAGGAAACAAGAAACGATTGACCACGTTTCAATCGTATTTCAGGTCGTATGAAATGTGTCTCTTAAACTGGAATGGCAGATTGCTGACGATAGGTTAGAAGTGTCAATGAATCAGAGAAGTGGTTATTTTACGATTCATCAACAATATTTCGTTACCGGTTGAAAAACGACGGTTATTTTAATATATTTCCCAGGATTTCAGGAAATATCATCATATTTCATAGAATTTCATGGAATTTTATAATATTTTAATGAATTTCAAAGAATTTATTCACAGGACGTGAGGGATTTCGTAAGTTCTCAAAAATTTGAAGAGATTTTCAAATATTTTTTTGCAATATATCCTGGATTCTTCTATATTCTTTTGAATTCTCTTACATTTTCTATCTCACTTGAATTCTCAATATTTTTTTAAGTTCATAATTTTAAATTGTTTTCTCTTGATTTTTTAACTCGCCTTGATTCTTTATGAATTTCATCAAATTCTTCTCATTTCCTTTAAATTCCTCCAAATTCACTACAATTTTACTGAAATCAATGGAATTTTTTGGATATTTACATTTTTTGAATTTATTTGAATTGAACTTGAATTGTTTTAATATCTTATGAATTTATTCTGAATTCGCTAAAATTTACCTGGAACTCTTATAAATTTCATAGAATTCCTTTGAATTGTTTAAAAATTTGAAAAACATTAGTCACATTATAAAAATTGTTCACTTTTTTCCTTTTTTAAGCATATTTGGATGTGACAGCGCTGAAAATAATTAACACTTAACCCGTAAACGTTTTTTCGGCACCTTTAACCCGTAAACCTGGGTCGTTCACGTCCAGCGCATTTTTCAATAATTTGCACTGCTAGGAAAAATCTGAAAAAATTCAGGGTTCACAACTGAAGTCTCTACTCAACAAACATGCAAAAGACTTTCAGATAAAAATAAATTATCTAAACAATTTTTGTAAATAAACAAAATAAATTCGAAGAGATGCTGTGTTTTCTTCGAAAAATCATAACTTTTGATCTAATTAACCACATTAAAAAATTAGAAAAGAAAATTAAATTTCAAACATGCGCCTTTCAAGAAAAAAATATTAAAATTTGCTACCACAAAAATAAATGCTTAAGTTTTAAAGTGAATATTGGGATATTTGATGGAAGTAAGAGTTTTCGAAATAATGAAATTTTCTGACCTACAAACGTTTATATTTATTTGAAATGGTTAAAAAAAGTAAAAAATACGTAGTGTTCTATACATTTTTATTACTCTAAACAACGTAAAAAATTGATAATGTATAATACTTCCGTATTACACTAGAGTCCCACTATAGTAGTTCCCGATATAAGGGACAAGGCGGTCCAAGGGGACGAGAGGGAGCCGTTTGTAAGGTCAGCGGAGTTGTGATGTTTAGGGTTCGGCGCTGTCAGAAGCCACATGAAATAAAGAGAAGAAGAACGGTTTGGAGAGTCCCGAGATAGTGTGAAGCAATAAAGGGTACCCCCGAGACGGCTACTATAGCGGGACTCTGATGTATTCTAAGCAAGTCGCGCAACAAGCAAGCCTATGCTCCTCGCGAACAGGCTTGTGGCACCTAACACAGCAGAACTGCGTTTTTCTGTCGCGCTCAGTCACACAAAAAAAACATCTTTTGCGCTGTACATCATCAGATGTACGTTGCTCCATTTTGAGTTCTATGACCAAAATTATTATTTAGTTAGCATCAGTATGTTCAAATGCGTTAAAAAAACGTTATAAAGTCAAAAATAATCAAATACTCGCTTGCAGAAAAAACAACCGATTCCGGTAAACCTGGGTCGTTCGTGTCCTCCTTAGACTTCGTTCTATCACCACAAAGAGTAAACGTGAACTAGAGACCTGCCTTCTGGCCCTTAGGTCCCCCTCCGAAATAACTTTTTTTAGGGCATGGTAAGGTCCGCATCCCTCTCGCAGTCACAGAGTAACTCAGTCACTTAGTTTTCGCTCGGACACGAATGACCCAGGTTTACGGGTTGAGTGTTAATAAAAAATATAAATTTAACCCCTTTTCCTCGATGCACAAAAGATTTTATTATTAAAAATGTTACAAGATTAGAATTTGGGTCTTTAAATATTAAATGGTCAGGGAAATTGAAAAATTAGTCATGGAAAAATCAGGAAAAGGGAGGGGAATTTTTGAAATTAAGTTTTGAGGTCAAGTTACTTCAAGAGAATTCAAGTGATTTCAAATTAATTTAATTGACTTTAAGTGACTTAAGATAGCTCAGGATATTTCATTATAACTGTAAGCCTGACTCCACGAGTTGCCAACCCCCCCATAAAATTGACCAATCATAACTTTAAAATGGATGTTTTTGTTATCAAACGGAAAATAATCAAAAATACAATTTCTCATCGATTCTGTAAATTAAAATTGTGAATACAACTTTATTTTGTTAATTAGAAAAGATGAAAAAATTAAAAAATTTCCACAACAGGTCAAAATAGGTCAAACATTTCCAAAATATTTGAAATAGGCTACAAATGTCAGAATAGTTCAACAAAATGAATACATAGGTGACGACCTAAAACAGCACTTCATCTTCATTTTTGCTCTTTTTATGTAAAGATGAGAGATTCTAAAGAATGAAGAAATGGAAAATATGATTTCTGGTTATACTTACATTAGGGTGGTTCTTATTTATATGTAGTGAAATTTTGTTTTTCGAATTTCTTTGGTCTCATCCCCCAGTTCTGTTCGATGCCCCAAAAAAAAATTCCAAAATTTAAGCGAAATCGGTTAACATCTAGGGGTCGCACAAAGACCACGAAGTTTCCCATTGATTCAACATTGGAAAAATCAGCCTTTTGTAAATCTAATACTCAAATGTGATGAAATATTACAAATAATTCCCTATTTCATTATGTTATTCAGAATTCGTCAGAGCATAAGAATCAATCATAAATTTTGATGGTGAATGACTTTTAGCCAGTCTTGTGGATCCCCAAAAGAAAACCCCATAAGTAGAAAAATTGGAATTTCACCTGATATTGCGATTTATTAACGCTTTTTGAATTTTTTTTACAAATAATCATTATTCAGTCATTTAAAAACACTGAGTCATATTATTATCATTATACCATTAAGCCCATTCCCTTTCAGAGTAGGCGTGACTCGCTCGGTTGGAAAATAGTAATGTGGGGAAGGAGGTATAGATTTTTTAGATTGATCTAGAATTGTCGTGTTATTTATTTAAATAACACGTTCGTTCCGCAACACTGCTCCGACCCAGGTTGCTGGTCAATCTCTCTGGCGATTACCCGAAGTGAAGAGCCTCACAAGGTTGCTATGTGAGGTTCCCCACCCGGGCCTATCAGTATCCAAGGTCAATTGTTTCAAGCGTCATTTGCTTCACTGACACTCTCCTTATAAACTATTTTTCGCCACACTTTTCTGTCCTGGCATACTTCTCTAGCTTCTCTAGCTTATTTCATTTAAATATTTCATTTAAATATTTATAAAATAGGTTTCTTATGATGGACATTGTTGAATCTTTAAAATCCAATTCATTTAAGTTACTAACCAATCTGCACTTTACTATTCAAATTTACTCGCACCCAATTCCAATTCACTACAATTCAATAATGAAGAGCGCAATTTGCATTATACAATTCATTGGACTTCATCAATCATCAATTGTATGATGCAGATTCGTTTCTGTTAAAGTAAATCTGCACTTTACCATTCAGTTTGACATCCTTCAAACTCTATTTCATTGAGAATTAGAAGCGAATCATGCGTTTCTTCTATGAATCGTAAATCACCAATTGAACTCAAGTTAGTTTTTTGAGGTTATGTTCTTCTACTCAGAATGTCTTAAAACGATAGAATGAGTACATCTCCGAGTGTGGCTTTGCAAATTTAATAGCTAACCAATTCAAAGAGTCAAAAAAACAATTGAAATGCAACTTTCTTACAGTTCTTACAATCTCACTTGGAATATTAGTCAAAATCTGCTCCTGTGAAAAATTTAACGTCAAAATCTATTTTTTGTTTCTACTTTTCTGTTTATGAGAACTTGAGGAAATAAAACCAAATAAAAAGTATTTAACAAAAATATTCACTAGAACATTACCAATTCCTTAGGATTCATTATTATTAACACCATTGCTTTTCATTAAGAAAGCTTATTTTCGCAAAAAACACTGCACGAAAATAAATGACACTTAGCCTCTTCTTGAAATTTTGCTGAGTCCGACACTTAGAATACTTCAAATTTGTCGCGCTTCGCTACGTACTTCCGATTCCGGTTTCGCGGCGGCTAGTGGAGGGGGTAACGTGACACAACTCTCCCTAGAGGAACTCAGCCTTATGCATAGACGTTAGTTCACGTAGCTTCTTGGCGTAAGCTGAGTTGTAGGTGGCGCAAGGTGGCATGTAAACCTGAATTTATCAACAAAGACATGGCAGATGTAGAGGGAGGCTCTGTTTTTTACCATTTTTATTTAATAGAATGTGTTTTGACAAGTGATTTTAATTCTAAAGGACATAGCAGGATAAGTATGTATAAGCTTCCCCCGGCCGAATCTGTCCGACATTTTCACTATGAGTTGGTACTGATATGAGGTTCAATTCCCCGGAAAATTATATCTGATAAATCGTTTTTATGGGAGTTATGGGGGTTAGTAGAAAAATCGAAAAACAGCTTTTTCTCGGAAACGGCTGGACCGATTTCGGTGGAGAAAAAATATGTTATGGGTTTCAAAATGGGTTAAAAAAATTAAAAATCTCACGCGCATCACGTTAAATTCACGTCCGCTGATGTATAATGACGAGTCTGCAAACTTACGCTGGAATTAGGCTTGAAACACTTTGAAAGCGCTCGAGAATCAGAGCAAAATAGTCCCAAAAATTATAATACCTTCTATTTATCCGGTATTCTCATCAGATGTTCTTTCATATTTCATTTATCTTGTCTCCTGAACTTATTAATATGATATTCTCTTGTTTTTTCTAGCTCCTCACTGAACAAGGTTTTCATATTGAAACTGTTCCGGATTCGTCACCTTTCTTTTTATACCCTGATTTTCTGTTTGCGCGCATGGCCTTGACCGGCCTCGAAATAGCCGGATAGTTCTTGAGCCTCAACTCGCCCGCCAATGAGCGCTTGCCACGACAGGAAGTGGCGTGAGGAGTTGCGAATGCGACCTACGTTCTCTTTGCTTGCTCCTTCGGTTACATATTTTGGGCATTGTCTTTCCGATCTTGACATGTGGCGGACTTTTCTCACTTTCGCTCGTTTTGTCAGATGTCTCGCGTTCTCGCGGCTAAGGAAGCAATTCTTTATCGTACAGGGTAAGGTTTCGGTACAGGAATATTAGTTGAGATTAGAGAAGCTTTAGTCATTCGTTTTATCATTCGAAGTTCTTCCTCAGATCTTCTCTTGTTTTTCCCTTCCCTCGTGAAAAAAAGACCAACTTTAGATCACAGTATAGGCAGGTATATTCTTGTCCCGGCAGTTTGAACCCCCAATATCCCATCATTATTAGGCTCATCACGTGTCAGTAGTCCGGACCATAACCATAATAACTGAAAGAGATGGCGAGATGGAGGAAGGGACAGAGTTCCATAAATATAACAGCAACTGGTTGAAGCCTTCTAGATCTCGTGAATAATAATAAATCATCCCAGGTTCTTTGGGACTTTTAGGTATAGCTAGTCTGTTGATACAGACAGCTATCCTTATTTAACAGAGAGAGTGGTGTCTATTTCAATGCCCTAAAATTGATGCAGGTATAGGCTGAAAGGTAAAAGACCAGAAAAAGACCAAACGTGGTTTGAAACTGGTCTAAATGTGATCTAAAGTTGGTCTTTCTTTTCACGAGGGTTGTTTAGATTTGAGAAACTCAAGTCATTTGTTTTCTCATCTAATTTTGTTCCCCCGACCCCGATCTTCTTTTGCTGTTTCTTCGGATGGTTGATTGATTCTTCACAGTATAAGGAAAGGTCTTTGTTGAGGAACAGTGGTTTGGATTTGAGATTCGTCATTGTTTCAAGTTGAGTATGTTAAAGATCGTACTAATGTGTTGAAATTGCTGGTTCCGTCTCGTTATATTTCCTGAAAAACATATGAATGCTTCATAAAGTATAAACCTCATAGTGTTGGAATTTCTGGGGTACTAGAATATGCATGTGATTGTGCTAATGGAATCCTCAGTCGAATGTTTCAACAACGTAACATTGTCCCTGTTACTGAAAGTGACAGTGACGAAGATTAAGAATATTGACGAATAGAAGATACAGAGGATTGTGAGAGGCAAAGGGACTCACCATAAAAAAGCACCCCGAATTGCGAGAGGCAAGGGGACTCACAATATAGAATCAATCCGAATTGTGTACACGTGCTTTTGAAGTATCATTGGAATATTTTAAAGTACTATTGAATTATTTCGGAATAGTACGCTGGAGATTTTTAATTTCTTTGAACCATGGGCAGCCTCTCCGATTGATCTCAAACTTCAACATATTTTTCTACATAATTCATGGTATTGTTAGGCAAAAAACAAGAAAAGACAAAACCGAAAATATGTAATCGAAGGAGCAACCGGAGCGAGCAGAGAGAACAACGGTCGTCTCCGCAACTTCTCACGCCACTTCTTGTCGTGGCAAGCGCTCATTGGCAGACGAGTGAAGGCTCAAGAACTATCCGGCTATTTCGAGGCCGGTCAAGGCCATACGCGCAAACAGAAAATCAGAATATAAAAAGGAAGGTGACGAATCCGGAACAGTTTCAATATGAAAACCTTGTTCAGTGAGGAGCTAGAAAAAACAAGAGAATATCATATTAGCAAGTTCAGGAGACAAAATAAATGCAATATGAAAGAACATCTGATGAGAATACCGGATGAATAGAAGGTACTATAATTTTTGGGAATATTTTTGTCTGATTTTCGAGCGCTTTCAAAGTGTTTCAAGTCTAATTCCAGCGTAAGTTTGCAGACTCCTCATTATACATCAGCGGACGTCAATTTAACGTGGTACGCTGGAGATTTTTAATTTGTTTAACCATGAGCAGCCACTCCGATTGATCTCAAGCTTTCACATATTTTTCCGCATAATTCAAGGTATTTTTAGGCAAAAAAACGGTGATTGTGCCTCAATAATTTCCCATTAAAAAAAATGAAAAAAATTTTGAAATTTTTTGTTGACCTTTTAATTTTGTCAAAAATGTCTCATGTTTTTCTCAAAACATCCCTCCATTGAAACCCTCAACATATTTTTTCCTCACCGAAATCGGTCCAGCCGTTTCCGAGAAAAAGCTGTTTTTTCGATTTTTCTACTAACCCCCATAACTCCCATAAAAATGATTTCTCAGATATAATCTTCCAGGGAATTGAACCTTATATTAGTATCAACTCATGGTGAAAATATCGGACAAATTCGGCCGAGGGCAGCTTATACATAGTTATCCTGCTATGTCCTTTTGGGGAAAATTATGAGGGAAAAATACCCCCCAAAAGAAAAGAAAATTAAGAATACGGGAATAGGGGAAAAGAAAAAAATAGCAGAAGCCGGTGTGTAGCTCCGCGGGATTACTGTTTTTCTTGTGCAAAAGGTGAAGAAAATGTCAAACTATGGCAGAAAGTAATACAACGAGACGATTTAAGTTTCAAATCGGGTCATAAAGTGTCAGTTGCATTTGGCTCCGAAACCCAGCAAAAAAGAAAGAATTGATACGGATTGGGGCGAATTAACATTTTTGTAATGCGCGTGAATCCCGTTTTCTGATTCGTTCAAACATATTGAGACGCATTTAGATGAATTGAGACAGCGCGAATCAAATGCGTGTGAATTCATATGAATGCGTGGTGAAGGTCAAGCGGAAAAAAAATTAATAAAAAGTGCATGCGTCGGGACTTGAAACAGCGATCCCTCGTGTATCAGTCTAGAGTACCCGCCACTGAGCCACGAAACAAGTTACTAAACATTTACAATAAATTCGATATGCCCCGCACGTTGGTTTTCCTGTTACGGACTAAATTATATAAATCAACACTTGCCAATGTTGAAGCGTTTGCGTGCTGACGCATTGAAGTGTATTCGCTGACTTTGGACTTTTGCACCGTATTTGTACGTATAGAAAGATTGAAAATTGGAATACCGTCTTCACGAAATTACATGTATTGATACATAAGTCCAATAAGTCATTGTCAAAAAGCGGTATTTGTAGGGTATCTTAGTCTTTTCAATTCAATTCGTATCAATACTTTATTTTTTTCTGGGAAGATATCTTGTTGGAACGAGAAGTAAAACCAGCTGGTGGAACAGCGTTATATGTAAAAAAATATATTTAGAACAATTAACGAACAGTGTTACAGAGTAACATTGGTCTGTAATAGTGACGTAACAAATATTTAACAGCGTTACAGTGTAAATTTGTTCTGTAATCGTTCTGTAACAGCGTTATATTCCAAAAAGTATTTTTAGATTTTTAGGAACAGGGTTACAGAGGAACATTGTTCTGTAATAATGCCGTAACACACATGTAACAGTCTTACGATGTAAATTTGTTCTGTAACAATTCTGGAACAGCTTTATATTTTAAAAAGTATTTTTAGAACAATTTAGGAATAGGATTACAAAGGAACATTGTTCTGTAATAGTGCCTCAACACATATGTAACAGTGTTACGATGTAAATTTGTCTTGTAATCGTTCTGTAACAATTCTGGAACAGCGTTATATTTCAAAAAGGATTTTTAGATCAGTTTAGGAACAGGGCTACAGAGGAAAATTGTTCTGTAATAATACCATAACACATATGTAACAGTGTTACGATGTAAATTTGTTCTGTAATTGTTCTGTAACAATTCCATAACAGTGTTACAAGGGTATGTAAAAAAATGTTTTTTGTATTATTGCTGCACTTAGTTTATATTTTAAATAACACAATTTCACGCACGGTCCTCTATACATATAATCGCACGCTTAAACCCGTTGAAAATCGCACTCGCTAAGGATTCAAACTCTACCGAAACTACCTGACTCGAATGTACCAGCCGATGCCTTAGCCAATTGCGCTATCGAATCGCTTGAACGTTCATGACAAAATCTCGGTCATGCTATTTCGCTGAAAAAGCCAGTGTAATCTCAGGAATATATTCATTATTTTTTTGATTTTAAACATTGTCCCCTATTGTCGGCGTATTCTTACCCAGCTCAAGTAACTGACTGCGCCCGACCGCACAGTGGGATGGAATCAAAAAACGAAGTTCAAAATAACTTGCAGCTGGCAATTCTTAATCAATTTTGGAGTTTTTTGAAGAAAAATTCAGCATTGAATTTTGGAGAGATTTATTTGGCCTGATTTTTGAATTTTTTTGTTTAAACTTTTATGTTAATGCAAAGAGTAAAGAAAAAGTCGATTTTTTCATTTTTTTGTTTATCTTCGTTAAATTTTTTTTCTATTATCAGCATTGCAAGACTTTATGCACGGGCGTAGTTAAAAACAAAACAAAAAATTATGACATTGTGAAGTTAATCATTAGGAGGAAACGAAAGCCCTATCCCTGCTTTCTTTCCCTCTACAGTTTCTCTCTTCTCTTCTTATCACTTCCGCGGTGACCCAGCCCCCATAGCCGCACTGTACAATAAATCCAAGTTACGTACAAACATATTAATTCAATCTTACATAAGCCTTAACTCTGTATATTTCAATCAATAATCGTAATGAACAGTAATGAAAGAAAGGCAGTTGAAGAAAAGTCAATCATGTGAGCTCTGATCTCTGAACACTGATACCATAAATACCATAAGCACTCCTAAACTTATTTTAAAGTAAACTAAATATTGTATTTCTAATTTTATTCTTTCTTGGATTTAGAGGTTAAGTGTGTATTTTATACGCGGAGTTTATTTTTACTTATATATATTATGGCAATTTAAATTGAACAAATATATAAATAAAAACAGACACTACATATTCAGACTCTAAATGCAGTTTAATAATAAAATTATAAATACAACATTTAGTTTACTTTTAAATAATTTTAAACCAAAAGAAACCAAATATTGTATTTTTAATTTTATTATTAAATTGGATTTAGAGGCTGAAAACGTGTCTTTTTTATTTAAATATTTTTCAATTTAAATTGACACTGCATATTTAGCCTCTAAATCCAATTTAATAATAAAATTAAAAATACAATATTTAGTTTTTTTTAGTTAAAAATTATTTAAGGTAAACGTCCCAGCAATCGGGACATTTTTGTAAACATATATTCAAACTATAACCAAGTTTCACGATTACTGGGACCGTCACGATTACTGGGACATTTACCTCAAAAGTAAACTAAATATTGTATTTATAATTTTTTTATTAAATTGCATTTAGAGGCTGAGTATGTAGTGTCTATTTTTATTTATATATTTGTTCAATCTAAATTGACAAAATATATACAAGTAAAAATAAACGCCGCGTATAAAATACATACTTAACCTTTAAATTGGATAAAAAATAAAATTATAAATAAAATATCTATTTAACTTAGAATAAGTTTATGTGAAAAAAAGAAAATAAACCAAATAAATTGTATAAGTTTTTAAATAAAAAATAAATACAATAAACTTACTACTCTGAGGACAGTTCTTCCATCAGCTGGTTTTACCTCTCGTTTCAACAAAATATCTTTCGGAGCCAAATGCATTGACACACTTTATGACCCGATTTGAAAATTAAATCGTCTCGTTGTATATGTTTCTGCCATAGTTTGACATTTTCTTCACCTTTTGGCACAAGAAAAACACTAACTTTCATAGGATTAGAATCATAACCCGAAGTACATCCCGGAGCTATTATACATCGTTTTCCGCTTTTTTTTCCTTTTCCACTGTTCCCGTATTCTCAATTTTCTTTTCTTTTGGGTTTTTTTTTCGTTCTTATTGTTCACCATAATTTCGAATCAAAATCATTTGTCAAAACACTTTCTATAAAATAAAAATGGTAAAAAAGGGAGCCTGTCTATACATCTGCCATGTATTTGTTGACAAATTCAGGTTTACATGCCACCCAGCGCCACTTACAACTCAGCTTACACCAAGAAGTTGCGTGAATTAACCGAAATACACGGGCGATGCATAGGGCTGGAGGAACTCTACAAGAAAACGAAAAACAAAACGCAACCAGTACTATGCCAAAAATAATTATGGAAGAATAACAGCGAAGAATTAAATACGTTTTTCAATGTTTTTATGAAAAGAAACAAGCCCATACCAAATCATATGATTTCTATCCAAGTTATGTGTGCATGAGTTTCGGGTGTTGGTGCAACTGCAGAAGAGGGGTGTCACCTCTGTTTTGGCTGAAAAAAAAAATTTCGGCAACAAACTATTAGAATCTTCAATTGAACGATAAGTGAAGAGATTTGATGAGGGAAAAGTTTTAAATTATCGTTACTTTTGTTACTACGATTTCTCAAATATGGGCCTGTCACGATATCGGAATGATCATATTCAACTCACCGCTTAGGTGCTTTTAAACATCCTTATACGGTCAGAAACACGGTAAATAATTTAAATTGAACTGTTTTGTAATGAATAAAAATGTATATAGATATTTTTTTATACCAACATAAGCTATTATATCGATAAAAAAAGAAGAGATTCACGCACATCAGCTGCCAGTTGAGACGGGAGGACGCCCTTGGCTATCGATAGCAATCGAGATATGTATGTCACAATTTACGACTATCATAAATGTCTGTTCGATATAATAATTTATGAAAATTTCAAATTCGTTCAAAGTTCTTGTAAACTTCTAATATTTGAAAAATTTGTGAAATCATCTGATGAATTTAATCTATTGTTAGTGATTTTCATAAAACATCTAGTATACGTTTCCTATAATGTGTTCTCAAAAATTATTTCTCCCAAAAAGTACCAGAACGTACCAATTATTCATAATAAGACCCAATTTAAAAAAATCCATCTTCAATTTTTTTATAGTGAACTCGCAATGTCCTATTGAAGCCCTTTAAATATAAATATAGGATCTTTCAGGTTTGGAGAAATGATTAAAAACTTACACTCATATCCTAAAGAGCACCCTAGAGACTGCACTTTGAGGTTCATTCATACGAACGTGCAGAATACGAGCGCTAATTATTTATCGAAAACTGAGAGAAATCTGATTTTTATGTTTGAAGGGCTATTGGAGGGCATTGCAAGCTATCTATAAAAAAGGAAAAATTACTGAAAAATGTATTTTTTCCAAAATTCAGTCAAAAAATTTATTTTTGTAAAATCCATCAAAGTTTCAAAAATTGGTTTTTCAAAATATATTTTTTCAAAATTACGTCTTATTATGAGTGATTACAAAAATCTCAATATCATCACAATTACCAAAGCTACGAGAGGTAAAAAAAGGACAAAATTTCTAAATTTTTAATATCTCGTAAGTTTTTTGGAATTGTTCTAAACTTATTTTAGAGTTTTTTTCAACACCTTAGGGAACGGATACTAGAAGTTAAATTGAAATTACTAACAATATATGAAATTCTTTTAATACAAGTAGTTAAAAATTGATTTATCAATGCTATTCATACTAAGGAAATATTTGGCTATTTCTGGGGGCCGTCAATAAATTACGTTACCAATTTGGGAGGGGGGAGGTGAGTTGTTAAAAACTACGGTCGTTATCCGGGGAAGGATGGAGGGTGCAGTGGTAGTAGCGTTACAAACTTAGGTAACGTTTAGTACGTTTCCTGATAGATAATAAATTTTAAGAATGTTGGCGAATTTTGTGAAAGAAGGCCCTGCAACGATACAATTCGACAATAACTCAATAAGTTTAAAAATTACTTTCATATTTCAGACTTCGCACTCTTTCCTCTGTTCATCTATCTTCTCATTTTTGAAAGAATTCTTTGTCCCCCTGTTTTCAAGAAACTTCCCCCTTTTTCTCGTTTTTCCACTCAAGTGCAAACTGAGTTAATGGAAACCAATAAGAAAATCTATCTACTTTGGCAGAAAAGATTTATATTGTATTTTTGTTTTTGAATTCATCTCATTTGATTTGAAACTACTATTTTGTTGAAAATTTAATTATTGTCTAGAAAATGCAACTTTTTTGTTGAAACGTCATCTTCCCCGGTAAAAAAAACCTCAACCACTTGGTTGAATGGAGTTCCGAACAGCGTAAACCACCGTATAATTATGTATTTTGACGCGCTGATTACGAAAGTGATAGTGAAAATGTGCGGAAATTTGATTTTCACGGTGAAACCATGAAAAAACAATAAAAATCATGGTCTTTTGCAATTATCTCAGCTAATATGCAGAATAGAAAAAAAATGTCTGAAACATAAGCTGTAGACATCATTGAAATACACATTTTTTGTCGAAAATATTTTTTTCTGCGAGTGATAGTTTTCGAGAAAATCAAATATATCGATTTTATATTTTTAAAAAACCCATATACCACGGGTGTTCGGTTAAATTGCAGAATAGGGGCGTCACCTCTGTTTTGGCTGCAAAATTTTTTTTTTTTTGGGAACCAAGTTATACAATCTTTAAATAAACTATTAATGAAGGGATTTGATAAGGCATAAGTTGAAAATTATTGTTACTTTTTTTATAAAAACTAGTCAAATATGGGTGTCTCACGATATGGGAATGTTCGTATTTACCTGATCGTTTAAAAGAAGGTCGTGTGTGGCCTTAGTTATTTTTTGTGCCCAGTCACAGGGGTGCCTTCCCGCCCCCACGACACGCTGGAAAGGGGGTTGTGTGAAACCTTAGTCATTTTTTGTGCCCTGTCACAGGGGTGCCTTCCCGCCCCCATGACACGCTAGCAAGGGGGTTGTGTGAGACCTTAATTATTTTTTGTGCCCTGTCACAGGGGTGCCTTCCCGCCCCCATGACACGCTGGAAAGGGTGTTGTGTGAGACCTTAGTTATTTTTTGTGCTCTGTCACAGGGGTGCCTTCCCGCCCCCACGACACGCTAGAAAGGGGGTTGTGTGAGACCTTAGTTATTTTTTGTGCCCTGTCACAGGGGTTCCTTCCCGCCCCCACGACACGCTAGAAAGGCGGTTGTGTGAGACCTTAGTTATTTTTTGTGCCCTGTCACAGGGGTGCCTTTCCGCCCCCACGACACGCTGGAAAGGGGGTTGTGTGAGACCTTAGTTATTTTTTGTGCCCTGTCACATGGGTGCCTTCACGCCCACACGACAGGCTGGAAAGTTGGTTGTGTGAGACCTTAGTTATTTTTGTGCCCAGTCACAGGGGTGCCTTCACGCCCCCACGACAGGCTGGAAAGGTGGTTGTGTGAGACCTTAGATATTTTTTGTGCCTTGTCACAGGGGTGCCTTCCCGCCCCACGACACGCTAGAAAGGGGGTTGTGTGAAACCTTAGTTATTTTTTGTGCCCTGTCACATGGGTGCCTTCACGCCCCCACGACAGGCTGGAAAGGTGGTTGTGTGAGACCTTAGTTATTTTTTGTGCCCAGTCACAGGGCGGCCTTCACGCCCCCATGACAGGCTGGAAAGGTGGTTGTGTGTGACCTTAGTTATTTTTTGTGCCCAGTCACAGGGGTGCCTTCACGCCCCCACGACAGGCTGGAAAGGTGGTTGTGTGAGACCTCAGTTATTTTTTGTGCCCTGTCACATGGGTGCCTTCACGCCCCCACGACAGGCTGGAAAGGTGGTTGTGTGAG